>JARQZJ010000120.1:0-175205 GCA_030704895.1 Henosepilachna vigintioctopunctata | reverse complement strand
CATTAATTTATTAATTTCTTTAAAAACTTTTGAGGTAAATTCTACACCTTGATCAGTAAGAATATTATTTGGAAATCCGAATTGAGTACAGAACTTAAGGAAATGAATGGCTACACTTTCTGCGTCGTGTGTATGAAGAGCGTAAGCTTGAATAAATTTTGTAAGATCATCTTGAATTGTTAATATAAATCGATTTTCATTTTTCGTAATGGGTAGAGGACCTACTATGTCTAATGCAATTTGTTCACAGAATTTCGTTGATGTAGTTGTGATAATCATTGGACTTTTATTATGTTTAAAATCAGTTTTGGATTTTTGACAGATTTGGCATTTCTTAATGTATTTACGAATGTACTCTTTCATATTGTCCCAAAAGTATTTATGTTTAATTTTTTCATAGGTTCTTTCAAAACTTTGATGTCCTGCTAATGGTGAATCATGATTTTCATGTAAAATTTCTTTCATTAGATTTTCATCAGTAATATTAATTCTGGTATCATCCAAAATTTTCATAGTCAAAGTCACGAAATAGAAAGTATAAGAGACTGAAAAATGTATCTTCATGAATAATTGAATTATATTTACATTGGGATAGATTTGGAATCGTGAATTTTTTAATATTATTGAAATTAAGCATTAGTCTTAAATTGAATAGAGTTGCAAATAAATCTTCATACGTTATTGATTGATCTCATTGAATTCTTTGAGAAATAGAACAAAAATGAATTGTTGTGCGAGTTTTAGCTATAATGTCAGTTATCTTAGGCTTTTTCTGGTAAATTTGTGATATAAGTTTTTACATAAGTGAGATATTCATTAGAATTAGCGTAATCACATGACATAGGTAGTATAAGAGTTTTTATTTTCGAAATAGGAGTACTAACAAGTTTTGGTTTTGGAATATTCACTTCGTTGATGAAAACCTTTAAAAATATTCGAAAGTTAATTCTTCTTCATTTACAGAATATATTTGAGATTTATTTTCTTTTACAGGCAAACTATATATTGTTGAGCATTTGGTTGATTTTGTGAAAAAGTATGTTTTATCATAGCAAATATTTTGGCCAGTGAGTTTATCAAGTCTTGGTAGATGTGGAAGTGCTAAATGAGTTTCTTTATTTTCTTAACACAAATTCTTTAGATTGTAGTAGAGGTTTCAAAGGCGGTTGATAATTTCGAGTTTTTCGTAAAGAGAGATTTCGTTATAAAGATGGTATATTAATTTGATTGTTATTAGAAATGTGGACTATCAAGTCCCATAGATTTTATTTTTGAGATTTTAATTCATTTTTACATTTCCAAATATTTTCTTTGAATATTGAAACCATTGCACTCTGTTCATTTTTGAAATCTTAGATAGTTGTAATGCGTTGTAGAATGATTTAGTGAAGCTTTGAAGATATCTCCTCTGGATTTTTCATGGATATTAAGCAGAGTTAATGGTAAACTCTTTTGATTCATAATGATTTAGGGAAATTTCTTTACAAGAGAGTTCTGTCATTAAGCTTATCTGATTAAATTGGATTTCATAGGGTTTAGAATTGAGATAGTGATTTAATTGATTTGATATATGCTCATTGTATTGATTTCATTTGATTTCAGGTTTTCAGGGAAATAAGCGACTAAGTGCATCTGGTATTTTGATTTAATTTACCTTTCTTATAGACTATTTCATAATCATAGTCCATTAATTTAAGTCTCCATCGTACTAAACGACTTGAAGGTTCTTTACAATTATTTAGCCATACAAAAGGGCTTATGATCAGTGCAGATAATAAATTTTTGTCCGTAAAGATAAGGACGATAATGTTTACAAGATTCGACAATAGCTAGTAAATCTCTTTCGGTAGTAGAATAATTTTTCTCGCATTTAGTTAAAGTTTTAGAATAATAACTGATAGGAAGGTCTTTTCCAATAGGCCCTTGCGAAAGAACTGCGCCGATTGCATCATTTGAAGCGTCAGTTGTTAATATAAACGTTTCTGAGAAATTTGGATATTTTAAGATTGGCTCTTTAGTTAGAATTTCTTTGAATTTTTCGAAGGATTGTTGACAGCTTTTTGTCCATTCAAATTTTTTATTTTTCTTCAACAAATTATGTAATGGCTTTGCGATTTCTGAGAAGTTTCCGTTTGAATTTACGATAATAACTAATAAGACCAAGGAACGATTTAAGCTGCTTTGGATTTACGGTGAATCTTGAACATTATCATTTACTTTGATTTTATTTGTATCAGGCTTAACACCTTTTTCTGATATATGATGACTTAAATATGTGATTTCTCTACATAGAAACTACCATTTATCTGGCTGTAGTTGTTAAATTATGAATTTGTAATTGTTGAAAGACGTTCTCTAATTTCGAATTATGATTTTCTAGTGATGAAACTTACACAACTATATCGCCCAAATAACAAAAACATATTTGACTACCTTGAAAGCCTGATAAAACGATATATTCATTAATCGAGCTAGACGATTTTGGACCGTTTTTTAATCCTGCAGGCATTCTAATAATCGTCATAAAGTCCTGAAGGAGTAGCTACTCGTTGTTTTGACCATCTTTTTCTTCTAATCTGATTCTTGGTAAAAACCCGGGGCTAAGACCTAAAGTGGAAAAATAAATCGTATTACCTAGCTGATCTTTTAAAAATATTTTCGCGATATTAGGAAGAGGATAACTATCACCAATTGTGATTTCATTGAGTTTTCTAAAATCACAGACTAAACGCCATTTTTGTTGTCTGGATGCGTTCTTTTTTCTTTGGAACTATCCAAATAGGTGAATTCCATGGTGAATTTGAAGGTCTAATTATATTTTGTTCCAAGCATTTTCTGAATTTCAGTATTTGCTTCCTTTTCATGAATTTTTGAAAACGACATATTTTTGAAGAGATTTGAGTATTTGAAGAAGTACAATTTCAAGTTTTAGAGTTGATGTGTTGAATTTAAATAATCGCCTGGTAGATAAAATAAATTGGAATATTTCTTATAAATTTTAGTAATTGATAATTTTTCTCTTCTTGGTTTAAATGATTCAGACGTAAATTTTCTTGAAGGATTTTATTTCTTTTTGAAAAGTATCTTTCTTAGATTGAAATTGGATTGAATTTCGATGAATGATTTAGATTGATAGATTTTTCTGGTGAGATTTCAAATTAATTTGAAAAGCGTCTGGTTATTGTGATTTCTGATGCATTTAAATTAAGAATTGGAATACAAGCTTTAGAATTATTATTGATGATTAGAGCATCTGGAATAAAGACTTTATTGCAAATCATCATTTTCTCAATGAGCCCTTGCACCATTGTTGTCGGTAATATTAATTTCTGCAACAATTTCTGCAACGTGGAGGAATGACGGGTTAACTGTCTTCGTCGATAACATTGTTGGAAAGGGATGTCATTGAGATCGTTTATGATGAGTACTTGGAAGTCTCAACAATTACATCGCCTTTTGTTGTTATAAAAAATCACCACCTAGTAAACCGTCATAATAAGTATGAATTTTTGCTGCGTTTATAACATTGAATTTATGATTGAATGAGAAATTTGATACAGATAAAGAGAGTTCTGTTGTCCCAAGAGGTATTAAGTGGCATAATGGGATTTAATTCCATGTAAGAATACTTTACTATTTTTATCTAAATGAGTTTGAGAAGGAATAAGTGCGTCATGCTTTATAATGGAATAGGCAGCTCCTGTATCAATAAGAAATGTGACTTGATTTTTTAATGAATCGTAAAATTTTAAAAAGATATAATTGTAATTTTTCAGGAAAAGAATTTGATTGATTTAGTTGTTATTAAAATTTTTCAGAATTTAGAAGAATGCCTCTAGAATAGTTTCGCTTTAATCCGTAATATTCTTCTTCAGGCCCAATCAGCTTCTTGCGTTTAAATGATTTATTTTGTAATTATTAAATTAAGGTCGCTTTCTACAATCAGATATAACATGTCCTGATTTTTTACGATAATTACATATTTTCAGAGATTGAGCATTTGAATGGAATGAATAATTAGGAGGACGAGTTTGATTAGAATTTGATGGATCACTGAAAATTGTTTGAATTATTCCTTTGATAGTCTATTTGAGTTAGGATTCTTGTAATATTGATTTGAATTATTTCTCAGAATAATTATTTGAATGCTAGAAGATTTAGGAGTTTGATACACGAGTTTGAGTTAGGATTCTTGTAATATTGATTTGAATTATTTCTTGAATAATTATTTGAATCACTAGAAGATTTAGAATTTAGGATTTTAGCGAGGAATTTCTATAGAAATTATTATCACCTCGATTTAGTATAATTGATTATTTTCTCCTCTTGAAGTGCTATGGAATACGTGCTTCATCTTTCAAATCGCTCATAATTTCTAGCTCTGGCAGTACTAATTAATTTCGATACTTAGAATGAATAATGAATCTACGAAGAGCTGTTCTTTGAACAGATTTTTTAAGACCAGGAAGTTCATCAGGATACGTACAATTCAGAACTTCGGATTGGATACATTCATTTTTAATTTTTCTAATCTTTTAAAGAAATCTGTACATTTTCATGAGGTGCTTGTCTAATTTATAAACAAGTTCTTCATGAGTTTGAACTAAATGTTTCGTTTGAATTATAAAATTGTTTTAAGAGTTTTTTCAATCGGCAATGTATTTGTTAACATCAGATAATTCTAATTCGTTAATCATATTGAAAGCTAAAAAAGTTGAGAGGCGACATGTTATGGGCCAATAAGCTATCGATTTGATTTGATGCCATTGGCGAGAAGGCTGAGTTTGTATTTTGAATGAAAGTATTGAGTTCAGATCTATTACCATCGAAAGATTTTATGAATTTAAAAAGCACTGTAATTGGCAAGAATTGAGGAGTTTCATCGTCAGACAGATCATCAGTATTATGCTTGAGTCTATATTATATATATTGAAAGGAGGTTTGAGAATATTTATTACACTTGAGAACAATGATATAGATATTGGCGATAAAAAGAAATTGACTTACGATTTTCGTTGAAGATTTAGGAATTTGAACCCGTGCGTAGACTCCAAAGGTCCTATGAATCTTTAGGATCCAGTTACACAGGTGGTTCTTCATGCAGACACTCCGAGGAAGTCTGGTGAATCTTTGGATCTGTGTTGCTAGAAGAGGGTAGCAGTACTTGGCTTAAAGGCTGTGGATTTTTTCCTATTAAGAGCCTAAGTGCTCATGGAGAAGTCAGGAAATTTTCTTTCGTCGAATGCGGTTGATCTCAGACTCAAATCTTTTGAAATTTATCAACTCTGAAGCTAGCTATATCTTCATATATTTGTGTAGGTCTCCTTTAGGAATCCCGTCGCTTGTCACTGCTATAAAGGGGGCCCTCCTCCAGTCATATACACTTATAGAAGAAGAAGCAGAGGAGCGCATGTTTCCAGGGCAGCTTTGTTGAGGTAAAGCTCTGTAAACTCCTTGAGATTACACTTATGATAGTGAGAAAAGCTGTCAAGAGGTTCTAAATGCAATCACTAACGCACTTTATAGTTGAGGAAGTTCTAATATTAATAATTCATTTTCACACTTATTTAGAGATTCTGAATATTTAGCACTTTAGCACTTTATTATAATTTAGATATCAGTACTTGGGGATATTTAATAAGAGGTTCTGATTTAGATTGGATTTTGACATTAATATTGAATAACAACTTTGAACAATTGATATAACCGAGTTTGAATACGTAATTATCTAAAGACTTAATGATTGAATGAATGAATTAATCGAATGATCTCAACTTTAAGAACGATGTTAACAATAAGGATGGCCGATCTAGCCTTTAGGATCTGATAAAGTTAGCAATATGGACAAAAGATCTTGAACTTTACTAGAGCGATGTTAACAATAAGGACGGTTTAGATCTCGAACTGAACCGGAAGCACGTCATTCTGCGTCTCTTTATATATTTTTTTAGAAATTGCCTGAAGTCGGCGAAATAGATAACAATGGGGCTATTGTCTTGTAGGAGGACAACAATGGTATGTTGAATGCTGGAAAATGAGTTCCTCCACCTATCTTTGCTAGGCCTGAAATCGTTCTCCGCACGAGAATTGGAACACTTCCACAAATGCCACAAAAGCATCAACAACGATAGTTTCAATTCGAAACCGACGAGATTATAGTTTATATATATGAAAATAGAGGTTTTCACGAATTCAACGAAGCAATACATAATGTCGTACTAACAATGGAAAAGTAGATTTTTTAACTTTAGACAGTACGACGATTCATTGCGAGATAATGCCGTATCTGGTCGTCTACCTTCTTCCCGGTATGAAGTTCCACTCTTTTCCAGCATATTTATTACTTATTATGATAAATATCAGCAACTATCCGATAAGGTGGGATATCTTCGATATTCACATAATGACTGATACAAAAGTTCTGCATCATCTGTGGTTCAAATAATTAAAATCAATATAACCAACGTTAAAAAGATAGCATTTGAGTAAATATAAAAAATTATTTCCCTCAATCAGTTACATGTGAAATGAAAACCTGTAATTTTTCTAAATGTGATTGGAAAGTTCAGCTACATTGTAAACTATTGAAGTGTGTGCTTACTAGATCTATTCTTTAAATTATAATTGAAAATTAGTATTTAGGTTCATGAAGTGTATTCTTCGTTTAATCGGTCTCAGATTGCCATCACAAATAATAAAGTAAGTGATTTCGATATTTATGTTCCGTTAGAATACTTAGTATTCGAATTCGAAAAGACTAATGTTTACTTATTTTAATTGATAACTGCAAATGTTTAACGCAGGAAACCGAAAAAAAGATCTGAGCTTGAACAAAATAAGTTTTTACCGATATTCATCTGCTATAGCTTCTCAACAGTGGAGTCAGGAAATCAAATAGTTACAAAAAACGTTAGTACATTGAAAAAATATGAGAGGTAACTCCTTAGACCGAAATTTTTTGAAAGACATTTCTTATTTTTTTTCTACGTCAAGAAATTGCAAATATTCAAAGTATCATACTGAAGCATGGAAAAAGCCCTGAAAATTTTTTTTTTCCAATTGTATAATGCGTCTGTTCAAAAAAAATGTGAATTTTCAATTTTCGGAGGCTGTGCACATTCGATTAACAAATTATTTTTTGTTAAGGTGCTTCACAAATTTTTCACATATGTTACCATTTATCAGCCAGTTTTGATTAGAAGTTTGTTTTTGACAACTGTGAATGTTAGTCACGTTTTTGTGTTCTTCGATTTCTTGATTTTTCAAAGAAATATGTCAAACAATCTGTATTAAATTTTGCGTTAAAAATGGAATAAAGTGCTCCAACGCACTCAAAATCGATTGTGGCATTCGGCGGGCCTACTTTGTACCAAAAACTTGTTTATAAGTGGTACAAGCGCTTCACAGAAGGCCGAGAATATGTTGATTCCGATGAGCGTCCTGGAGTTGCAACCATGTCAATGAGCGACGAAAACATCGAAACTGTGAAGGAAATGGTTCTGGAAAATCGTCAAATTACTATAAGTGCAATTTTGTCGGATCTTTTCGGCATGAAACATGGGCTAGCGATGTTTGCTCAGAAATTGCAAAATTTAGAGAAAAAAGCAACGTCGCATTAGTATAGCACAATATTTGCTGAAGAAGGTCATAACTAAAGACAAAACCTTTGGTATATGGTTATGCCGTCGAAACCAAGGCCCAATCACCCAATTGAAGCGGTTAGAAGAGCCAAGATCGAAAAAGACACGCCAACAACGGCGTGGTTCACAATGAGTTCTTGCTAACAGAACATGCGGTTAGTAAGGAATACTACAAGGAAGTATTGCTTCACGCGAAACTACGTATTGCGTGAAGCAATGCTGCTCAAACGATCTGAATTGTGGAAAAACAAATCAGGAATTCTGCATCACGATAATGCACGAGCTCACACATCATGCTAGTTCTTGATTTTTTGGCTAAAAACAACCACCGCATTTACCAGATCTGGCTTTCCCTGCTACTTTTTCCTATTTCAAGAATTGAAGAGAACAATGAAAGGAAAGCGTTTTTCCACAATTGGTGAGATAAAATCGGAATCGAAGAACGAGCTGATGGCCATACCGAAAAGCACATTTCAGAATTTCAAGGATTTGAAGAAACGCTGGCATGAGAGCATTATATCTGAATGGGATTACTTCCAAAGAATGAAAATTGGAAAAACTGAAATTCAGTGAAAATATAATTGAAAAGATGTACTTCTAAAGTATGGACACATAAGAATATATTGCTCCTATTCAGAATGTATTAATTAACACAAAATGTATAGCGAATAAAATTATGCGTCATATAATTTTTTCGACAGAATTTCTTATTATATTATATTTTATGAAACGTTTTATGTTCGAACGATGCACTTATTAATATATGAGCAAAAACTTTTAGAGTTCGTTTCGTTAGAGTTTTACGAGTACAAGATGCACTGCGTAATTCTGAAACGAATGGAAACTTTATTTTATAATATGATTGGTTGCATGCATTCTCAATGAGTAATCAAACGATATTTGATGATTCGATTGATGCAAGTCATTTTTATTGTTTCTCAATTTAACATTTTATTATATCTCGTCAATGTTGATGAACAATTATCGTTTGAATTCCCTACTGTTTGTCCGATCATTAATTTAAAAATGAATGTATTTTGACAACGCAGTTTCAAAAATTATATATTCACCGAAAATAAAGTAGGATTCACCATGTTTTTTCGAATTATTCCCCTTCGAAATTCCAATTCCAGAAATGCCTGAAACAATTGAAGAGATACTAATCCATTACTTTAATATGAGATATGGATATCAACTAAATAATTTGTAAAAGGCTGTTAAATGAAATTTTTACATGACATTTTTACAGTTTGAGTGCGAAATATTTCAAGCATCCAACCTGGTCTCTTACTCCTAACGATCTTCTAAGACGTAAGGATTTTTTGAGATTTCTGAAATTATTCCTTCACGAAGAATTTTAATTCAGAAAAAACCGAACGAATTGAACTATTTGAGTGTACAGTTGTATAGGTTAGATGTTATTGGATTTTTAATCACTTTTTCGGTCAACTAATTATTGCTCGCTAGAAAGAAACTCAAATTTGAAAGGAAAAATTAAACCACAAACTAATGACTCGTATATACGATTTGATATACATACATATTTAATAGTGTTGGCGTTTACTTGATGTAAATCCATTATAACTGAATTTAAACTTAAATTCAAACACTTGAGCTTATGATTTACACTTTATTAACTACATAGCATGACGCGTTTCATCGTTACAAACGACTTCTTCAGATGTTTACAAAATCTATGCTTACAGATTCTGTAAGACATCTGAAGAAGTCGTTTGTAACGACGAAACGCGTGATGCTATTTAGTTAATAAAGTATAAATCATAAGTTCAAGTGTTTGAATTTAAATTTATATTAAATTATACATACGAGTAATTTATCATCTTTTTGAAAATTTCGTTTTTAAAATTTGATTTGAAATATATAAACTAAATAATAAATATAATTTAAGTTGAATGCGAGTGAACTTTGAATGTTAACAATATCATTTATTCCTAGAGGTTTTGTGAATGTTAACAAAATCATTTATTCATAGAGGTGTTGTGAAGTCTATAGCTGAGTAAAATCGTAGAAATATGGAGAAGTTATGAAAGTTAGTTCATAAGCGCAAGTCTGAAATCTGAGGTGAACTGTTTCTACAAATACAAACTGCAAATGTTTTAAGCCGAAAATAAAAAAAAAGAACATGAGCTTTTGTTTATAACTTGAAAACGTAAATTATAGCAAAAAGCAGAGCCTAATATTGCTAAGAAGTATCCTTCAAAAATAAATGCATTCATTTACCGCACTTTCAGTCAATAAAGGTATTTATTTCATACGTTCACTCAAATTATAATAAAATTTTTTGTTTTGCAAATACCTCTAATTAAATTGAATTCGATATTTCACTATTAGGTATAGGTATAAAGAAATAGAATGTTTTTCAAGATTTTATTCCTAACAAAGCCAACAAAATGTAGCCTTGAATCATTCAAAATTAAAGAAAAACGCTACTGTTTTACTCATATTTCTACATTCGTACATTTTTTTCTGTGCGGCTATAATTCCAATCTGATGGCAAAATCATAAATCAAAAATTTGTTTCTTTGGTGAAACAAAACTTCACTCTTTTGCTCTAGATATATTTTAGTACTACAAGGGGTAGTATTGAAAATAGATAGTAGTTAGGTTCTCGGATGAATTTTTATATAAAAGAGTGAGTATTTTTTATATCTGCGTGAGGCGGCGAAACCTCTAGCACCAATCCTCGTTTCTAAGATATAATAAATACTTGTTGTGTGAGTAAGGAGATTTATTCTGTTTGAAATGTGTATATTAGTGATTTATGACTCTGTTTATGTTATCGGTTTACGAACCGCTTGACAATCTTGAGTTCATCGTGTGTGACCTTGTATGAATATTTTACCGAGTTAGTCGATCTTTGAGACTTGTATAAGAAAGTTTTGTGAGATAATTTAACAGTATTTTACTTGAATGTTCGTGAAGTTTTTTCACTTTCAATCAAATATAATATACAATTGTGAAGCAGTTTTGTGGAAGTTAAGTTACAGGCAATACGAACCGACGAAAATTTATAGTAAAATCATTCCTTCAGAAAGAAACGGGTAAGTACTTACATGAAAATAATAATATGTATTCATCATTTAGTTTTATTCATTGATGGATTTTCGATTATTTATGAAAAACAATACAATTCAGAATTTATGCTTCGAAAAAATTTTCCTAAAAATGATAAATCGTTTCATGTTTGGCTTTTTCTCAATAAGTTTTTTCAATGTATTATTCAGCCGTATAGTTTAACGTGTAATGAATATCCTAAAAAGCTTACAATTAAAATTGCATTCATTTCATTAAGGGTAATTATTTTATGTTATTTAACCAGACCAAAAAATTATATTCTCCTATTGCTCTAGTCGCCCAGAGCATTAATGAATCAGGTGAGCGGAATAATTAACTTCAATAGATTAATTCTTTTCGTTGTATTCGTTTTAGTGCCTTTCCCATTTATATCTCTTCTGAAAGTAAACCCTAGTCATTGATGTTCAAATAACGACGTTGATAATTTTTCATCAAGAATGTTTCTCATGTCTGATTGATACGTAAACTATATAATCTTTGATATTTATTACTTTTGATTTGATTACTTCACAAATTAAGTCTATGGTACACCATTTTTGTTATTCGATATATTTTTAGGTAACAAAGTTCAACCTTCAATTATTTATCAATGAACTATTATGGAGAAAAATGTTGTTCCTGTTTTTGCAATTGGTTGTGGAAACACATTAATTTACAAATATATCATGTTCTGAACCTAAAGGAAAGAAAATTTTGAAACAGGTAAGAAATCAATTCATCAGGTATTTTTAGTTATTTAGTGGTTTTGTTATTAATTTCATAGTCTTGAAAATTTTGGTTTATTTTCAATTTATTACTCAATGAAATCACTTTCCCAACCTATATTATTCTTAGTCGCTGTAGGTTCGGTACTGCGCAGGTATAAAAGGTGTGATAATTTGGAGAATTTTACATTACGTGGGTAAAGTTTTCTGTGGTTTCCTTACCATCAAATGTCAGATGAATTGAAAATCGGACATTTGACCAAATGGCACGTATTTAATGAAAATTTACAAAAGACGGCCACAGCCGTTAAATCCCTGCAGTAAATATATGATAAGAAAATTTGCTCCTGATTTTTTGAAAATACAATAGGAAATTAAATTCACACGGGTTGAAGAAGGTTGCAAAACCTTAAAGTCTCCCGACTTTTGATATATATTAACAAAAACAATGTTTCACAAAACAAATAATGAAAAATAAATGTTTTTGATTCGATTTTATTTGATTTGAGAAAAAAGACATAGTTTAGGAAAGCTGCCGTTTTGATATGTTGGAATATATTATTATACGTACTCAAAAACCAAACGGCAGACCATTCCTGCGGTTATTTTCTTGTGTCAGACCATTTGAAAATTGAGAAGAAACACATTTTTCTTGTTTTATTTCAGAAAATTTAAAATTTTTATATGTTATTGATAGTATCAGAAGCATATATTTTTCGTGGCACACCGATCTGCTTTGGCCCAGCAGACCGCAAAACACTTTTTCCCTTTAAATTTACCTCTTTGTTCTATACCTATATGTATTATACGAAATGAGGGGATTTTCCTTTTCTCTTTCTTCTTCCTAATATATTACTATCGTATTTCTTCTCTTTCAATTCTATTTGACGTCAAAATTTACATATATTGAGAAAAAACCAATATGAAATAATATTTCATCTCTAACGAATTTGAATTCAGTTGATTCGATAATAATATCATTAACAATTTCGATTCGAGTCATCACTCAACAAAGTAAATAATTTTTCATTTCACCCATCGGCAAACCGATATGCCGGTTGCTTATACCGTAATGTATAGTCGTATTTGGAATAGACACATTTTTGTTTTCTTTCTTCTACATAATAATATTGTCGTATTTCTTATCTACTTCTAAAATTGGCACACATAAAAAAAAGCCAACCTGACAATATTTCATGTTCGAATGAATTTTGATTCATATATGTATTGGCGTTTTGATATATCGAAATCTATTATTATATCAACTACTCAAAACGAAGTGGCAGAGCATTCCACGTTTTAGCAGAATATTTGAAAATTCACACACGTGTTTTTAGTATTTTTAAAGTATTTTAGGAAATTCCAAATTTCATGTTATTTTTGGTAGTATCAGAAGCTTTAGACTCTCAAGGCAGAAGGATCTGCCAGTTATTTTGACTTAGCAGACAGCAGCATTGTGCTAACAAAAATAATTATAAATTTTTTCAGTATAAGGTATTAACTTATTTATATTTACTGACAATTCTTGGAGATGATATACACATAAAAATAGTTCTTGAAAAATAGATTAAAGGTACTGTCATTAACGAGGGAAATCTGCAGTTACAGATCTTCATAAATATAATAGAAGACACAATGAATATATAGATCTTATTTTTATTTAACGTTTTTGAGGTTATGCTGTCTTCGTTAACGTAATATATTTCAGCATATTTCCGTTGTTTTGTCAGTGAATAAAAATACTCTGTCTCTTTTCTCCGTTGCACAAAACAGCGTATGTTTTGTGCAACGGTTTTGTTCATTTCACCTGACATGATAAGGTAATTTCAATCGAATTTAATCAAATAAACTTTTATTTGCTAATATTTCGTGAGTTTATTGAATTGAAGTGACTTTATATCACCACATTTTATTTATTTATTTTACATGCACTGATATAAACCTTCTTGAAAAGAATATTCAAGTATTCGATTTGTTCTAGGTCTCAGATGCGACAGAATAGGTATAATAACATAAATATCATGTTTATGTTTTGTTTAGACTACGAAGTGCACTTGAAATTAGAAAACGTACTAGGGGGAACTAGGTACCTTCTAGAGAGCAGCGAACGTGGAATAGCTACAATGGAAATATAAAATCTACAACCTACTTACCGAAGGTACATAACATAATATTAGATATTGCATTTAAAATCAGAGAAAAAATTATCTCAAAGAAATGAAAATTGATATATTTATTATGTGAAATGAGCAATTATGTACTTTTTTTGAGTGATGCATGAATCGAAATCGTTAATAATATAATTATCATCAACTTAATTCCAATTCCTTTGAAGATGAAATATTAGTTTCAGTCTGTTTTTTCTTTATGTGTGCTAATTTTATCGTGAAAAAGAATTGAAAGAGAAGAAATACGACAATAGTTTATTATGAAGAAGATAGATAAAATGAAAATTCATCCATTCCTTATGCTACGAATATAATTTATTACACACTGTTTTATTTACGCGGGAACAATAGTTTTTCGGTCGGCCGGCCCAAAGCAACCGGCAGATCGGTTTGCCATGAGAGATATATGCTTCTAATGCTATCAAGAATAACATATAAAAATTTGAAGTTTCCTAAAATATGTCGGAAAGAAGTATTTTTTCCAATTTTGAAATATTACACACTAATGTATTTGCGCGGGAGTAAGTGTTTTTCGGTTGAAAGTCTAGAATAAAATAATCTAAATAAAAAATAATCTCAAAGAGATAAAAATTCATAAAAATTATGTGAAATGAGAAATTATATACTTTATTGAGTGAAATCAATACACATGAATCGAAATTGTTGATAATATTATTATCGAGTCAACTGAATTCAAATTCGTTTGAAGATAAAACATAATTTTCATATTAGTTTTTTCTTAATATATGTCAATTTTGACGTCAAATTGAATTGAAAGAGAAGGAATACGACAGTAATATACTAGGAAGAAGAAAGAGAAAACGAAAATCTCTTCATTCCGTATACTACGTAATAATACACACAGATATATTTCCGAGGGAAAAATGTTTTTCAGTCTGCCAGGTCAAAGCAAACGCTAGATCGTTCTGCCGTGAGAGATATATTCTACTGATACTATGAACAAAAACATATAAAAATTTGAAGATTACTAAAATACGCCAAAAAAAAAGTTCAAATGGTCTGCCACAACGAAATAACCCCTTTTTTGAGTACGTATAATAATATATTTTAAAATATTAGAATGGCAGCCAATTCATGTATGGTAGGTACAACTGTCTCAATGAGAAAATTTTGGGATTTCCTGAAATGTGTGTCGTCAGATGTTTACTGGCTCTTAAACTACTAGTTTTAACTGTTAAAGTATAAATGCTCAAAGGTGCATCAGTGTCAAAGAATTCTCGACAGAGGTCATGCATGACATGATGTTGAGAATTTGAATGAAAAACAAAAGAAATATGCCCTTGGATTTGGAATATTCGTGACAAAAAAAGCAATAAGTCATCGATTGTATAATTGAAAAAAAAACACAGGGATCATGGGTCCTGAAATAGAGATCCAAACTAACAGATTGACTAAAATTGCAGATACATAGGTATATATTAGTGAAATATATTCGCTCCTAGAAATTTGCTAGATGTAGGAACTGTGCTAGGAATTTCTGAAAATTGTGATGATTTTATAACTGCAGCTAGGTTCAACTTTTGAACGATAATTGAATAGATAATTTAATAACTTCTGGCCTTAATTGCTTCTTGAAGCATTCTCGGATAGTTTTGTAGATAAAGTATCAAATTTGAAAATTAACCACTACTTAGAATTAATACAGGATTAGGATTAAAACCTACATAAATTCCTATTACGCTTTGTAATTGTATTGTTATTAGTGTCCTCACCAATTATTTTATATGCACATTTTTCTGATTTCAGATGATACGTACGCCAAGAACCTGATTACGTGAACATATTCCACTTCAAATATCTTCACAAAATCTTACTGGCACCTGGATCTTCATTGTCCGTTCAAAATTGGTGGCTAATGTCTATTTTTAGTTGTTAAGGGTTAAAAACCCAAATTTTTGTTTTTCATAGCTGTTCATTTTCGAATAATTTCTAAAAAATGGTTCAATTATTTCAAAAAGTAGTATGTACGCATTATATATTGCATTATATGCTCAAAATTTGAAAAACAACTTCTACTTCGCGATTGCTTTATTAAGTTTCATCAGGCTGGGCAATTTTGTGAGCAGAGTATAAAGGAAACACAAGTAAAATTCAATTTTCTTTTCTCTAGAAGTATTCAAGACAAATGTACTTCAGTTGGACTTTATTTTTGACAGATTTCAATGATTATGAATTTATATGACTTCAGAAGGAAGTATTATGTTATGTTGTCCTAACTTTAAAATTCACTGAACTCAATTTGAGAATTTTTCTTTTGGAATTCTGCGACATTATTCGAAATAAATTTAACTCTGTATGGATTAGTAAGATTCATTCTTTGTACTCAAATTATAAGGTTCTATCATTCCTTCCCATCAATATTGAAGACAGAATATCTTTCAGAAGTTTTATTACTACTTCGGTTTGTCCTCCGATCCTGGGGTAATAAAGTAGAGCTTTTTGTCTCACTACATAATAAGAAGAAAAGAAATTATCTTATTAGGTGAAAAATGTAAGCTTGAGTAAAGATTAGAATTGACTCTCACAACAGATGAAGTTCTCCATCCAATTTATATTTTTGAACATGCAATAAATATTCAATAGACAAGAAAGGTCAACCTCAAATATAAATTAAGTAACGTACCCCATATATAAAAGGGGTTTTCTTGCAGCTTCTTCCGCTCTAAGATACAAATTATTGACTGAAGCTGATTTTGTCAGCCGAATTGTCCCATTGCCGTTTTTAATTTTTCACGTTTACCAATGCATTTGAATAAATACAGAATTTATTGTGAATAAAGATGGAGCTTTTTTATCATGTTTTGTTTCATTTAAAAATCTGCAACGTATTCACTCCTTTCTTTGGTTTGTTCGTTCAATATAACTGGAAGTATTTACTTTTCCCAGTGGACAAATATATTTTAAAGTATTGAATATACCTAGAAACCAACATTCATGGAATTGTAATGGTGTATTATATTGAGTGAAGTGCTAATTGAGTTTTTCCTTGAAATATACTCCAGTTGAGCTCTATTCAACTTATTTCACTTTATGACATATGTATGTTACGATTATACCAAAAATAAATCTACCTACTTATATACCTCTAAGTGGCAAAACATTATACCATCAGATGTAAAGTTTAGGAAGTCATTTCTGCAACTTCCTGGGATGTTGGTATGATTACATGAACTTGCTCTTCTAATCTGAGCCCAGGAGAATGCATAAAAATTTTGGAAATTTCTGTTCAAATATAATTATAGAAATATTTTTTTCATATTGTATATATTTCCATCTAAAATATCAGAATAGTATTATTTCATTTTACGTGAATGATATTTGTGGTCAGTTTGTTTCGAAAATTTTCAAAAAAAAATATTGAGTTATATTTTTGAGTAATATACAGAAAGACATAATGATAAATTTTTACACTACCTCAGTTATTTTGCTACAATTATTACCTCAAAGCAATAATACCAGTGTAAGGTGGTTATCTAACTTAGTTTTGATCATCAACTTAGTATCATTAGAAAATGTACAATTATTTATTATTGTTTTGAATATTGTGATTCATCATTGATTTAGTTAGAGATTAATTATATATGCAATGTGTGATATATTAGTTATATATGCATTATCATTTCTTTATTTTTCAATGTGTAAATGCTATTGTGAGTTTTATACTTGTCTGTATTCCATTTTCTAAAGTCATAAATATATAAGATACATCCATAGAAAAAAATATTTCACCCAATGTAGTATATTCCTCTGAACTTTATATTTCATGAAAAGCATTTTCAACTTTAACTCAGGTAATATCTGCTTTTTAAAGTCATCCTCAATTGAAGAAAATACCTAATGTTTCATCATATGAATTGAAGTTTTTTTGTTCATATTTCCTCCGAATAAACAATTATAATCTCTTAATTCTAATACAGTCTCATTAGAAATATTTTACTAGACGCTGTATTTTACTTTTGACGCTGTTTTGAATTATGTCCAACTACTGTATTGAATTTTCACTTCAGCAAGTATGGTCTAACATCACTTTATCTTTATGATTGAAGCATTGTTTTCAAGATATTTTATTCCTAATGTTCCAAGAATTTTATTTGGATTTTATTTGATCATGTTTCACCTAAAGGTAAGCAAGAATGCAATCTCAATTGTGTAGTACGAGTATATTGATGCAGATTTAATGTTGAACATTTCATTTATCATTCTGGCAAGTATTTCTACAACACACCTACAATAATAAGTAGTATTCTATTAAATACACTTTATGTGATCATATTAAACAATAAATAGAAGATTTAGCACTGAACATTCAATTCAGTTGCTTTATGCCTAGGTATATAAACAAATGTAGATTGATAATTGATGAGGCCGATACTTGATGTAAATCGATAAACATAATAAAGCAATTATTAAAATGTTGAATTATATGTGTGAATCTTTTTCAACAAATGTAGATTTTTTTTAATACAATGCATTCTCCCTTTATGATGTAGAACAATGAGTTGCACAAAAGACATGAAATAATGAGTACTTCTTTTTGCTGAAATGCTAACAATATAATGATGTTCAATATAGTATTTTATTATCATTTTTAAAACTGCTTGGACTCCCTAATATATTTTAAACCAGTTCATTTTCATTCTCAAATGAGCAGGTATCTCTCTTAGTAGTCCTACTCTTAGTAATATAGTATGTTATATGTAATAGTATCTTGTCTAATATTTATCAAATGGAAATTATCATGAAAAATACTATAAAAATACAAACATTTGCAACAAATTTCATATTTTCTCTCTAGTATTGATACTTAATTTCCTTCTTGCTAAAATAAATATTGTTTCTCATTTCAAGTCGAAGTATAATTAGGTATATAATAGACACTTATGAGGTATCTTACTTCCATGTGTTAACTACATGTCAGAATGTAGCACGATATAATATTCATAACACGAAGCAATTTTAACCTAGAGGGTTCTGAAATATTCACTCAATAGTAGGATATTTAATTCCATTTAAAACTCTCAATTGAATATCCTGAAATATTGTAAATTAAGTGAAATATTTCTATCACTATTTCAGTTCACTTTCATTTCATGAAGTGGCAGATTATAATATAATGAGCAGATTTATCTAGTAGTTATTACATACAGTTTTAAGTCCAAACACCTCGAGAAATATTTATAACGAAATATATTCATAATATACAATATCTTCATTAATATTGGGAACCTAAAATTTAAAAACGCCATAGTATTCAAAGGGAACTTTCATTTGTTTTGATGAGCGGTAACCTGAAAGGCAAACTAGTCATTGACAGTTGAACAGTTGGTAACTACCAACTGCATTCCCCTCTTGCCGCACTACCACCCGTTCTAATGATAAAAATATACATTTCAGGCTGGGCACCTTTTGCGAGCGGTATGTACATATATATATATATATATATATATATATATATATATATATATATATATATATACATATATATATATCTTGAAATTGATTTATTGCCTGTTTGAGGTATTTATTTTGAAAGTTTTTAGCATTAACAGGCTTTTTAATATGAAAAAGTTTATTTCTGTTGACGTTTCGTTGTTATATTTAAATATAACAACGAAACGTCAACAGAAATAAACTTTTTCATATTAAAAAAAGCCTGTTAATGCTAAAAACTTTCAAAATACATATATATATATATATATATATATATATATATATATATATATATATATATATATATATATATATATATATATATATATATATATATATATATATATATAACATTAATGAGAAGGAGTATTGCCTGGTAATTTAAATAAAATTGTTGGGGGTTATAGGCTAAATAAGAGGCCACTGTGAATATATTTTATCCAATTTGTCTGCCTGATCTATATTTCGACTGTGTTTACAGTCTTCATCAGAACTCCGAAAAAGATGTTTATACAATTGTACTGATAAAAATTTTGATTTACAACTTACGGCTAACTAGGTATGAAAGGTATGGTCAAAAACCATCAAACAGAAATGTGCTTCTTAAAAATAAGTTGAATTAAATTAGAGATGTAAAAATATTCTTATGTATTAACTAAAAACAATGATAAGATAATAGAAATGACAGGAGCACAGAGAAATATTGACACTGAAAAACGACACAGAGGTGAGAGAGTGAAATCACCGTAGTAACAAATGTCATATTACACACGTAACACATAAAAGTCTATTAAAGTTGTGAGATGTCTGAGAAGTTGTGAAGGTTACCTAAAATGATTTGAGAGTAAGTAACTATAAATGCAACTAAGTCTGGAAACGTCCGTCTTCTTATTGATACTGTTGGAGTTATTATTAATGTGGACCATTTCCAAAAAAATCCTTCTCTGTTAACTAACAGCTACATCCAGTATCTCTACATAGTCAAAACGATGTCCCTGTTGTGAAGAATGTGGTGCTGAGGCACATCTGTCAGGGCGAAGTCTAACATGGCTCTCATGAATAGCTATTCTTCTTTTAATGGTCTGAGAAGTTTGACCTATATAAACTCCTTCACAATCTAAGCAAGGAACACTGTAGATGCAGTCTGTTGTTAAAAATGGAGTTATTTTATCTTCAAGTCTTGTGAAAACACTTGTGGCAGTGATGAACTTGTATTTGGCAACTTTAAGCTCATCTATTACACCAAAAATGTGACACAGTTTTTCCGTGAGAGAAGGGAAATAAGGCAAAGATCTGTATCTAACTAATGAAGCTTGTGTTCATGTTAGGGTCTATATCAAGATCTATTGAAGAGACGAGAGCTGGTGGTCTGATGACTGAATTACATATATATCTCCTCACAAGTGTTCTTGGATGTCTATTGTCGACCAAGATGACCTCCAGACGTGACAGTGAGCTCTGACAGTAATCCGTGTGTACAATGTTTAAAATTCTGTTTTTTAGTTGACTGATGATGTTAAGCTTCATGTTTACATTGTGGTGAGATCGTAAATGCAGATATCTACCAGAGGAAGACGGCTTCTGATACCAATCCAACTTGATGATATTGTCCTCGGGCCTACTACTCTGGTATCCAAAAACGGTACAGATCTATCTGTCTCCATCTCTTCAGTGAACTTAATGTGCTCATCATAAAAGTCAAAAACATTAAAGATAAAAACATTGCCTCATCTAAATTCTCTCACGGCAAAACAATGTCGAATTTTC
This sequence comes from Henosepilachna vigintioctopunctata, assembly GCA_030704895.1. NCBI lineage: Eukaryota > Metazoa > Arthropoda > Insecta > Coleoptera > Coccinellidae > Henosepilachna > Henosepilachna vigintioctopunctata. The sequence continues at coordinate 154,379 of JARQZJ010000120.1, read as the reverse complement.
GGTGAAATAGATGAGCTTAAAGTTGCCATATACAACTTCATCACTGGCAGAACTGTTTTCACAAGACTTAAAGATAAAATACCTCCATCTTTAACATCAGACTGCATCAACATTGTTCCTTGCTTAGATCGTGAAAGAGTTTATATAGGTCAAATTTCTCAGACCATTAAAAGAAGAATAACTCTTCATAAGAGCGATGTTAGACTTCGCCCTGACAGATGTGCCTTAGCACTACATTCCTCACAACAGGGACATCGTTTCGAATTCGACAATGTAGGAATACTGGATGTAGCTGTTAGTTACCAGAAAAGGATTTTTTTAGAAATGGTCCACATTAATAATAACTCCAACAGTATCAATAAGAAGACGGACGTTTCCAGACTTAGTTGCATTTATAGTTACTTACTCTCAAATCATTTTAGGTATTCTTTGCAAATTCGCAGACATCTCACAACTTTAATAGACTTTTGTGTGTTACGTGTGTAATATGACATTTGTTACTACGGTGATTTTACCCTCTCACCTCTGTGTCGTTTTTAAGTGCCAATGTTTCTCTGTGCTCCTGTCATTTCTGTTCTATTATTTACCTATCATTTTTCTTAGTTAGCACTTAAGAATATTTTTACATCTATAATTCATTTTATTTTTAAGAATCACATTCCTGTTTGATGGTTTTTGGCCATATCTTTTATACCCAGTTTGCTGTAAGTTGTAAATCATAATTTTTATCAGTACAATTTTATAAACATCTTTTTCAGAGTCCTGATGAAGACTGTAAATAGAGTCGAAATATAGAACAGGCAGACAAATTGGATAAAATATATTCATAGTGGCCTCTTATTTTGCCTCTAACCCACAACAATTGTATTCAAATAACCAGGCAATACTCTTTTTCATCAATGTTGAATTAAACATGGGTTTGTTTGAAGAAGTAAGAACAACATATGGAGCTCTTACGGCTACGAAGTTAAAACTCGTGGCCCGTTTAAACAACAAATTGGCCAGATGTATGCAGGAAAAGTTTTCTGTTAAGTTGCAAATCATTGGGGATATCACCTTAACATAGTGTACAGAATCTGAAATTTTCTACTAACTTACTGTCACCGAATAGTTATGTGAGCACCAAAGTAATTTCTTTCACAAAAAAAGTGTCATTCAGATTGTTGACTCTGAAAATAGAGATAACTTTTGGCGACATCTTCCACATCAAATCTATGATTGAGAAAACAAATAAATATTGGGTCACGAAACTTCCAAATAATATATTTACAAAATTTAATCTCACACAAACAAAGTCTTACAATACCATATACGAACATCATAAAAAAATCTCCAAGAAAAAACTATCTGTCTTGAAAAACTCTAATATAAATAAAATCAAAATCCAACACAAATGGTTTAAAAATTGCACTGATACTGAATTTTCACGTGTAGCTACCACCATATTGAGCCTTGGGCCAAATTTCAGTCACGCTCCTCCACCAAAGATGATACCTATCAGATCGGTTTTGACTGATGTGGAGTCTATTGTTGATTTGGCGCCTACTGACATTAAGGACATTGTGAGACTCAGAAGCACCAATGCTATAACAAATTCTTTCTATCAAAGTCCCCAAACATATTCTCTTGAGTACAACATGCTTCGCTCCACAAAGTTTTTCTCAAGCAACATCCTGACATCATCATTTTACAATCAGATAAGGAAAATGTTACTGTAGCTATGAATAGAGAAGAATATGAAGATAAGATGTCTAATGTACTACAGATTCCATCTACTTACAAAAAACTAAGATCTGATCCCACAGCAAGTTTTCAAAGTAAGCTGAACTTCTTAATAAAAAAACTTAAGAGCAGTTGCTACTTCAGTGGTTGCAAGCAGTCTGAGCTCTTACAAAGGCGTGTATATATACCAACTATATATGGTTTACGTAAAATCCACAAACCGGATCGCCCACTTCGCCCTATTGTTTCAACTATTTGTTCAGCCTTTTCAGACATTCGCAAGTTCATAGCAGAGATTTTGGTTGCCTCTTTTGCAGATTATCATAAGTTCTCAGTCAAGGACGTCTTTACTTTTTCAAAAAATGTGAATGGATTGGTTGTTTCTCCACAATATGTGATAATATATTTAGATGTGACGAACCAATTTTCGAACATATCAAGACAGTTGATAATCAGGATCATCCATCAAGAATTGCATATAATTTCTCTCCACACTAACGTATCAGTACAATTGCGTAAAGATCTTGTTCAGAGTCCTGATGAAGACTGTAAACACAGTCGAAATATAGACCAGGCAGACAAATTGAATAAAATATATTATGAGTGGCCTCTTATTTTGCCTATAACTCACAACAATTTCATTTGTATATATATATATATATATATATATATATATATATATATATATATATATATATATATATATATATATATATATATATATATATATATATATATATATATATATATATATAGTTAATAGTTTTCGGTATTTACCTGACATTTACGTCGCTTGTTTATTTGTAACAGCCGTTTACATATGTTTCAAGCTAATTGGCTCTCATCAGAACGGCGTATTTCAAGATATTAAATGTTCACACTTGAAAGTTGATTAAAAAGAAAAAACACAGAACAAAACAACACAAAACTCCACGTGAGGAATCTACATCATTTTTGGTTTAAAATTGAGTATCTTGACCAAGCTGTTACAGCTATATTTTCAGACTGAATCAATGTCTACCTGCGATGAGATATTTATACCTTCTAGAATTTTGTACCGACAATATGATAAATTAAGAACAAGGTTTGTCAGGCTGAAAAAGGAGTTAAGAGTTTTCGGTATTTACCTGAGATTTACGTTGCTTGTTTATTTGTAACAGCCGTTTACATATGTTTTAGGCTAATTGGCTCTCATCAGAACGGCGTAGTTCAAGTTATTAGATGTTCACACTTGAAAGTTGATCAAAAAAAAAACACAGTACAAAACAACACAAAATTCTACGTGAGGAATCTACATCATTTTTGGTTTGAAATAAACAATTCATTTGTTTAATAACTAGCAATAGACTAAAGATCATTTCTCACATATATGTATAACCACAATCGTTCTTTATATCCGTCGGGAGAAAGGTGTTTTGTGTGGCCTATAAAAAATGAGATGGCAAAAAATTGAGTCCTTCTATTGATTGAGATACATTCTTCTTTGGAGCAGCTCATTGCATAAACCTAAAATAACATGATATTTTTTTACATGACCGATACAGAAGTGCCACATAGATTTCAAATGTTCTTGAAATCTGATGAACAATATTCAAAATACAGAAGGAATTATCGATGTATTCACCGAGTTCAGTGTTTCAGTCTCATGTGTTGAAGATCTATGTGAGTCTAGTACGTAGTGTGTTCGAAGAGTGTATCTTCGGTATCATGGAAGTTTGAAATCACGATACAGTTAACTTCAATTTTTGTCCATATTGATGAATTATCACATGGTAAACATCTTATCAATAAAATATTTCGACGCATCTCATATTTTTTGTGATCAAAATGTCACAACTTATTAAAACGAACTGTATTTATATTTCAAGGTCTTACTTTCATAAATATTTTCTTACACTAAAAATGTAAGTGTAAATGATATATTTTAGCAACATTATTCGACATGAAAATGGGTATCGTTTCGAAATGATTGAGACAGCAACAAAAATTTTCATTTCAGAATTGTGATGATGAGATTTTTATATAAAATCAGTAAATCATAAAAGGAAATAATACAGTTCATAATATCAATATTCGATATATCATATTTATTGAGTCAGCTGTCAAATTGAATACATTGTATTACATAGGAAACACAGTTTGCCTTCGCAATATCATCACAAAACAGGTTGTGATTTTGTTTTTGTGTAATGCCTATCAATTGAAATCTTAAATTGTTATTTTCTCATCTTATTCATTATGTATAATTTGATAATACCTATTCATATTCGATAGGCAGTTAGGCTGAAATACTACATCAATTCCGGAGTAGAAATAGGAGATGGCAATTTGCTTCAGGAAATTGGATTCATATTGTTTTCTCAGGTATAAAGTTCTTCAGTACATATATCATTGAGAACATTCATGCTGTAGTGATATGTTTTTGTTTCTACGGAATAGGTTGAAAAACAATACTGAAATTAAATTGCTAAAATCTCGGATTAACACCGAAAGAATGTTTTAGAGTAGTGATATAGACGTTTATCAGTGATGAAATTGAATTGTCTCGAAAAAAAGTGATTCGTTCATTATTCACGAAAACCTCAATATTCGAATTTCAATGAAACTTTCACTAGAGAAAATTTGAGATGACATTGAATTTAACTAATGATAAAAATATGTGATTTGATCTCATTTACAAATCTGATTTTGATTTGCTACAGCTTATATAATTTAGCCGTTCAAAACTCAATTAGTCAAAAGAAATACTAGTCTCAGAATCACATATCATATGATAGTTAAGAGAAAATACTTCTGATCACGATAAAACTTTTTATAATCGAGATCTGAAGAATGCTAATTCTAAAAGTTTCTGTTAATCAACTCGCATTAATATAAAAGTGTAATTTTCATGCCAAACAAATTCAAATCCTTAACAATAATCTTGTAGAAAAATTGTCTGTTATGGTACTCAAAAAACAGATCGAATAACTCATATATGATATTGTTTTTGATGAATCACTCTCTCTATTTTCACCACTCGGACTACACCAACAACCACAGAGAATAAAATATTTTCAAAGTGTAAGTGCATCACAACCTAAAAAATTATATGTACACAAACTTTCGAAGAATTTATAATTCAGCTACTTATTGGACGACGAAACAGATCCTTTAGGCTTTATCATCATCTCTGATTTCTTGAGTGTATAGTCCCATCCTCTCCACTTGAACCAAACTATACCTGCAATCATTTGAATTTAGGTTTGCAAATAGTTCAATTTACACGATTCCTATGATAATTATGAGTTTAGTAATACTTTCTGAAAATTTCATATCATAACAGTATAATTATCAGCAATCTTTCGACTTGCTTATGTAATTACAGTTTATCGTCCTCACCTTGCCTGGCTGTAAGATCTTGCGGATCATTCAAATACAATCCGTTCAGTCCTCGTCCGCAGGATTTCCACCACCAACCACCCTTGAGCATCGAAGCGCAGTTGAGACTGGATCTATCATTGTCTCTGTGAAAAATATTCATATGAAGCAAGAAACAGCTTCATAAGGTAGGGTGGAGGTTTGATGCAAGTAAAAAATCGAGGTTATTGGTTTAACATTTCGTATTGATTATTGTATAAGAAGGTCCTCTTTTTACTGAGCGCTCTGTGCACGTGCCCAGAGCCCCGTGATCCATAAAGACCTCCTAGTTCTTACTAGATCACCGAATGTTTCATTAAAATAGAATTTATTCTGAGAAAATTAAATGGTAGTGACTAACTCCAACAGTCTCACTCATTAGTTGTTGAATGTAACAATGTAACGTCTTCATGCTACATTTATGGAATCTATAATGATGTAAATGAAAACGATTTACAAATGAAAATTCGCTAATCAACAAAATACTTGAAAACTGCTCTGAAAGAAAATGAATGACCTAACAGTATATAGGAAATATACAGTCTCTCAAAGCAATACAAAACTTACGGCACATTTCCTATCAGACACTGTGCATTGAGAATATTTTCATATTTTTGCAGTGAAGTAAATTGGGGAGTAACTCTAGTGATTAACGCTCCTTTTCCAAATTGAAAAGAATATAAAACGAATTAAGAAGAATAAAGCTTCACGAAATATTAACTTGATGGTCACCTATGTCCATGAAACGACATATGCTAAATAAGCACTAAATTTTGACGAAGTGATTAACGATTTTGCTAGTTTTTATCTAGAAGGATACTTCTTCAATTAAGTATAATTCAATGCTCAAAGAGTTATTCTTGTGGATTACGTGTTAGACAAACTAACGTGCCTAATTTCATAATTCCCAACATTCAAGAGTCAATCATTGAAGTGATACATTTCAGCTGAACTTAGTTGATGATTTCAATTGACGTATGAAATGAACAGTATTATGATCGTTATATCGGTATGAATAACAGGTCTTCGTTCATTATGTTTAGATATTTCGAAGGAGAAATTTACCCGCTCTCACCCTGTCAGGAAAGCCATTGCTGAGTAATCACTTCACTTTCATCTTCTGTCGAAGCATTTACTCATCTACGTAGCCGAACCACTTGTCTAGCAATTATATATTTTCTGTGACTTCGTTACTTCAACAAGAGCTTCGTTTAGAGCCTTACAAATGATTGAGTAATTTTCATAACTAATATCGAACATATTTCAGTATTCGATATTCGATTCGTTAAAGCTGTTCTTGAGTTACAAATGGTGTATCTTATACGATTTCATTCTATATATCTGAAATATATATAATTTATATTCAAAATAAGCGGAGCTATCTCAATGAGAATTCATGAATGTTATCGATTATCAGGAATGAAAATTTTCCAATTACTGATGTTGCATTGCAAAATGAATGTTCGTATTAGGATGATGTGCTAGTAAACAGATTCCACAATTAGAATTCTGCTCGAAACTTCAAAAATTATATTTTGCAGTCGAGGCATATCAATGAGGGGTTTAAAAATAGGTATCGAGCGCTTCTCAGATCTATCGAAAATAAATGTAAAATTTCACCAGAATCGGTCTGCCCCCTTTAAATGTTAGATTTTTCATTAATAATCGAATTACACGAATTGAAAAAAAATGTAAAACCTCGTTTTTCTACTACATTGTGTACTTTATCGATATGTTTAGTCAAGGCAGTAGCGGTCTCATTAATCTAACGTGCCGATGGCCACGAATAGTTGAGGACCGGTCATCACTATGAGTAAAATTGAATGGATCTAGAGTTCTTTTGAATTCGTTTTCGTCAGTAATATGGAAGGTCTGAAATGAAAGAAGTGCCTAAAAAGTACTGTTCTGAATTTTAAATGAGGACGTGAAGTTCTGAGAAAATATAGTGACTACGAAATACATTCGATGTTATATTTGGGGTATTTACATTCACCTGTTATACGTAGAAAATGGACTGTTGTTGCTTCCATACCATGGATCGTTTAACGAATCTCCGGCGGTTCCCTCATATCCGTCGATCTCCAGCTTATAATAATCGCCTTCAGAATAAATCTTGAAGTGGGAATATTGGGCGTACCTGCGCATAATGATTTTTTTATTCTTCAGCTATATATACTAGAAATTATTTGAAATTCGATCAATATATTCTATGAGGTTTTCGTCTCTTATGCCGAAAGCTACATGTGAGTAAAATATCATCCAAAATATTCAATAATTTAGTGGAATTCCTTTTCTATCAAACCTTCAACCTCTGCCTGCTAGAAACTTATTTTGTGCGATGACTAGAAGACATCTGCGTCGACACATTCGATACCTGAGGCACTGAATATTATTAGTAGACTTATGCCGACAGAGGCCAAATGTTCAGGAGAATAGAAATTCCAAATGAACACAAACAGTTTCTCAAAGGACGTTCTTGAAGTTCATTCATATACAGAATTATCCACAATTGATTGCTATTTTCTTCGGATGAAATTAGAAGTCATTCAAGAATATGAAACTGATAAGATGCGTATCACCAATTTCATTGAGCGTTCTACAGTAAATCCTCGTACCTGTCGTTCATAGAGGTCAGACAAAAGCCAAAAAAATTTGATGGAAAAATACCCGTTCTCTCAGTCTAAAAATTATATGAGCGCAATAACCACTTTGTTAATATTTCATTTAATGCAAAGAAATAATTTGTATCCGGCAATAAAACTGTCGCTACAAACTTAGCGAACTAATTTTATATTGCTTTTCTCAATTCTTCTGAACTCATTCACATTATCGCTATCGGGCCAGAAAGAGTTCCACGGAGTATCATATCTACAGAATTTGGATAATTGTATCAATTGCATATTATTGAATCTACAGCAACGTCCCAACTAATACTCTTCCATATCCCATTTTTCAGTGGAAAAAACCTTTGGGCTGCTCCCTTATAATCCAACTATTGACTGAAATCACTGAATAAATTCGTTTTCAAAACTCGGATATCATCAGAAAGTTAAGATTAACATATACTTCAACAACCATTTTCCAGCTATTTTCCTCGTCTATTTTTGAATGCTCTAGGCTGCAGTTCAGGTTCTAATTCAGTATTGGATGTGAAGATTTGGGGATTGACGGGAGCTAAAACTGGGGTCATCATCGGTAATTCATCTTCGAATTCATTCTCTCCCATCAATCTTGACAACTCTATGATATTGCTAACTCAATGTCAGCTCTGCTTTTCTCCAACCGCATACACAATTCAACAATTTCCTTTGCATCTACAGACTTCCTTTGCATCTTACTTTCATTAGTGTTCGAAGTAATGGGAGTTTCTCTACATGAGGGATTTAAAGTTTCGCTTGGTATCCAAACGTTTCAATTCTTTTTCCAGCAGTAATATTCAGGATTGAATTTTTTTCTTACGTATGAGTGAAACCGATGACCAAAACCTTGTTTCTCCAACAAGAGTGAGCAAAGATGAATCATTTTCATACAATATGCTTATCGATTATTTGCTTAAATTATTGTTTGCCTAGGTTTTAGGCTGCTGATATATCACGTCTTGAGAGCAACGGAGGATCATCAAATGCTCTGCTATAACGTCTCTTCATTTGAAACTGAAAGGGCTATATAACTAGTCATATCATCTCCCTTTCGAAGGTTTGAAAAAGAGATGTTGGAATTATTCTTTTTTTATGGCGTTTGCAAGACAATAATTTTATCATTCCCTGCTACGATGGTATTTGGATGCAGCAAATACATAATATACTATGCCTGTGTCCCCATCTGATTGACAAACCTCTTAACGTATCAGTTATCAGTTTCAGTAACGTAACTTCAAAGTAATATTATTATCAATAGTATACAAGTTTGCTGTTGTGTCATGTTAGTTGTATTACGCATAAGTCTCACGCAATATTACGATTCGAATTAGTGAAATAAACAAACAATGATATTTTAAATTTCATGTTGAAAAGAACGGCCAATAATAATTGAGTAATAACATAGGAATTTTTAGAGCATTAATAACCCGTTAAACTTTGAAGCTCTCCGAAACCTACATAAATACACGAAATCGAGAAAAGTTGAAGGTGAAATATTTGAATATAAACTTGAATTCAAACACATGATTTTCACTTTATTCACTACATAGCATGACGCGTTTCGTCGTTACAAACGACTTCTTCAGATGCTTACAGAATAATAACAACATTTTGAAAAACACAGGTATAAGTATCAGGGAATTTTGGGGTTCTATGGTTTTGGTTTTACCTGAGATAATCTATTCTGAAAAATAATTTCTTTTACCTGAAAAGGTTTAACAAGGGTGAATTGTTTAGTTCTATCTGTTCATTGAGCAAATTTCTAGAATTTTTAAGCCGATTTATTTCCACTATTTCTCAATAATCTTATTGACTATTTCTCTCTATATTGTGTAAAATTTCGAAATTCGTATCAAAAGTATGGTTTTCTGTTAATAAATAGTTAGCATAATTCGGATTACTTTTATTATGGGCGAAGCTATATTTATGTTCCTGTATTCTAGTACCGAAATTTCTACTAGTTTTACTTATATATATATATATATATATATATATATATATATATATATATATATATATATATATATATATATATATATATATATATACCGGGACATGCTCCACAATTCAATTGGTAAACACCTGATTTGTCTTCTCTTTTAATTTTATTTTTATTGTTCTTAATGTGTCTCGATAAATTGTTGTTAGTTTTGAATGAAATATTGAAATAAAGTTTACTTAAAAAGGTTTTGACTTTTTGACTGACGTTTCCAAAGTATGTTAAACTGTTATATTAATTTAATAATTTTTATGAAAGCGAACTAGTGACAAAAATTCTTGACGAAAAACTCTATCGGAAAGCTCTGCGATTAGTATTTCCTTATCAGTCGGATATAAATCGTAAATATAACACTTTAACATACTTTGGAAACGTCAGTCAAAAAGTCAAAACCTTTTTAAGTGAACATAATTTCAATATTTCATTTAAAACTAACAATAATTTATCGAGACACATTAAGAACCATAAAAACAAAATTAGAAGAGAAGACAAATCAGGTGTTTACCAATTGAATTGTGGAACATGTCCCGGTATATATATATTAGGGTGGAGCGAAAAATTTTTTTTCGCATTTCCAACTTCTAAGAAAAAAAAAATTATGCCTTTTAGGCTCAAACATATACCTGTAAAATATTATTTGATAAAAGCAAATATAACTACCTCCGAAAGGTTATTAAAAGGAAACTTTTACTAAATTCAGAATTCATGCAGGAGTTAGTGATTTATTTTTTCTATAACATCTTGATCTTTCTTTCTGTATTACTATATTAATTAATTGGAAATATACTGTATTTTTACAATAAAAAATAAAAAGCAGGTACTGTAAGTACAAACAAGGAGTGCGGGGTGTGCAAACCGGACAATTCGCGCGTGAACCGCGCGGGGCAGTGCACTATTGTCTTTCGAGGTGAACTGTCGCTCGCGCGCAATTAAAACATAACATGAAACATTGTTTTTGTTAAATATGGAAAAAACTCGTAGTTCTTTTAAATGCCCACTATTTGGTGAATGTTGTGAGTTAAAGAAAAATGTTCTACCTACCTACGAAGATGTTGTGAAACATTACGAATGGACGAGGCAAAGCATGAAAACGAGCAAACAGGAGCCCAAATTTTCAGAAATTTCCGATGAAATTGTGCATGAAATCGAGAGCATATGGCAAGCGGCATCTTTACCAACAGTGACTAGTACCAGAATTATACAAATGTTAAAAACTTACCACGAGAAGCGGAAAAATCTTCTTAAGTCGATGAAAAGGAATTCCCAGCAAACTTTAAAAAATTTTATGAAAAAAAAGAAGGTACTTTTTGATATATCAGCTTGTAAATGCAAAGATTTTAACTGTTGCACGTGTCCAAGAGAAAAGAAGGTCCCTAAACGTGAACAAGCTTTTTTAATTGACCAAAGAACGGCTCGTAAAATGATAATTGGCAGAGTTGATGTTACTGTAAGTAAAACAAATCTAATTAATCAGGAAAGGAAGCTAAACAACAATATCACTCTGTTCGCCCAGGGATTGCAAGTACGTCCTCTACAAATTTAGATATCAGCACCTCTTCTCTTCCTTCCGAAACGGATGAGCCACTGAAAAACGATGCCTGCGCTGAGAAAATTGAATTCGTTTTTCCTCTAAAGAAAAAGAAAAAAGTGTCGTCCATAGACTTGCCAACGGTATCAAAAATGTGTGATAGATACGGAGTGTCTGACAGGGCACTGCGATTGTGTCATCAGTATTACATGATATTGGTTCTGAAGTTGAAGTTATAGATAGAAGTAAGCTACGAAGAGAAAGAAACAAGACTACACAGGAGTTACAGAAGCAGGTAAACCTCAGTGATATTTCTGCGTTATATTTTGATGGCAGAAAAGATAAAACTATAAAAATTATTAAGAAAGCGAACCGAAATTACAGAAAAGTAATTATTGAGGAACATATTCCGCTTGTTGAGGAGCCAGGATCTACCTACTTAGGTTACGTAGTACCTCACATTGGTTCAGCAAAAGGAATAGTATTTTCTATCACAGCATTTTCAAAACAGCTAAATATTTCTCATGACGGTCTTATGGAAATGGGTTGTGACGGTACTAATGTAAACACTGGAAAGTATGGGGGCATTATACGGCTGCTCGAAAAACAGCTTGATAAACCACTTCAGTGGATAATTTGTTTACTGCACATGAATGAGTTACATTTACGTCATTTATTTCTTCATCTTGTTGGTTCAACTTCAGGACCCAAGTCTTACAATGGTCCGTTAGGCAAAGCATTAGAAAATTGTGAAGAACTCCCGGTGATAAAATATAAAATAATTGAAGGAGATATGCTACTTGAAATGCCCAACGATCTAAGTACAGATCAGAAGTACTTGCATAGAAATGTTTCAGCAATTATTAAAGGCACTTTCTCTGACTATTTAGGACTCAAGTCTCCAGGAAAATTGTCTCATTCGCGCTGGCTTACGCGTGCAAATAGACTTTTGCTCCTTTACGTCGTTACCGAAAACCCAACATCTGCCTTGGTTACTTTAACTATTCGCAATTAAGAGTAAACCTTCTTGTAAAGATGGTTTCCGCCATTTATTCAAAGCGTGTTTTGAAGGCTTTTAGTAGTGCGGTACAAGCTCCAAGGCTTTTTGCTGTACCAAAAATTAATTTTGATGCATCGAATTATATCGAGATGATAAATTGGCAAAACGAGATAACTGAACCTCCAATTTTTAAAAACTTGTCAACAGAAGAAATTTCCTGTATTGTTCAGTCTGGTGGCGAGGGCCAGCTATCATTTTTGCGTCTTCCGTGCCATACCCAGCCTGTAGAGCGAGCCGTGAAGATCACAAGAGAAGCTGCTATGTCTCAGTGTACGAAAAAATCGCGACTAGGTGCCATGAAGCCAAAATTAGAGTCAAGAACCCAAATGCCAAAATTTGATACAAAATTTCATTTTAAACCAAATTAAAAGGTGTTCCTAGCATTTCTTTTATATGTTACATTTACTTCTTTTTGCATTTATTACATACTTACTTGTCTGATTATTGCTTTGTGTATTATTTCACATCCATTTTTCCGTAATTTTCACTAAATATAGATTTGAACAAAGAAGTCAGTTTTTTCAAGAATTTCGAAATTTTAGAGGCGATTCGGAGGTAAAAAAAAATTTTCAATAATTACTAAAATTGGCATATGTTCATGTTTTCACATAAGGCATAAATCCCCCCATTTAGAAATCAAAAATTTTAAAAAAAATTTCGCCATACATTCGTGCTCCACCCTAATATATATATAGGTAAAACTAGTAGAAATTTTGGCACTAGAATACAGGAACATAAATATAGCTTCGACCATAATAAAAGTAATTCGAATTATGCTAACCATTTATCAACAGAAAACCATACTTTTGATACGAATTTCAAAATTTTACACAATATAGAGAGAAGTAGTCGATTACATTATTGGGAAATAGTGGAAATAAATCGTCTTAAAAATTCTGGAAATTTGCTCAATGAACAGATAGAATTAAACAATTCACCCTTGTTTAACCTTTTCAGGTAATAAAAATTATTCTTTAGAATAGATTATCTTAGGTAAAACCAGAACCATTGAACCCCAAAATTCCCTGATATTTATACCTGTGTTTTTCAAAATGTTGTTATTATTCTGTGAGCATCTGAAGAAATCGTTTGTAACGATGGAACGCGTCATGCTATGTATTTAATAAAGTGTAAATCATAAATTCAAGTGTTTGAATTTAAGTTTATATTCAATTATAATGGATTTACATCAAGTAAACGCCAACACTATCAAATGGTGAAATATTTGTTGAAAGACCGTCTTCAATATCGATTTGATATCATTTTGTCTTGAATTAGGAAATGAAGTAGTTATACAACAAAAAAAAGGATTTGTTGTGAAATTTTCTCATATTTTTCCTATAACTTCTTCATATTCTACTGAAAATTCGCGTCATATTATGACGTCACAATTTTTCTGGGGATTCATAGTTTGTGAGATATGGGAAAAAAATCGTTTGCACCCGTTCAAAATTTTCAACGATTCTTTGAACTATATCGTTCAGATATTCTGTTGAATTTCTGAGTAGAATATTTTTCGTGGTGTTCTATTTTGTTTCAATGTTCCGTTCAGTTGGCTCGATACTACTTGTTTTTCAATCCGAGCAGGTCAACAAAACTCCTTCCATTTGTCCTGATGATGCTATTATGTGCCATTTTATTCAAGAATCAAATTGGAGGAAATTAAATCTCCGAATTTATTGTTAGGCGAAAAATGATTCTGGAAAAACTTTTGTCTCAGTTATATATGTCTGTTCATAACTGAACTACTTAAATTTTTCCAATTTCATTACTGATAAGATAATGGCAATGAGAAACAACGAACATGGTGATTGTTTTGAAATTCGCTCCGTTTTCATGTATCATGGTATCAGTATGTTCAGGTTCTCTATGATTGGAATAGTATGTCATCTGGTTGCCTTCAAATTTAATGCAGAATTTTATTTAATTTCTAATTTTTTCAGTTCATTCTATAAATCAGTTCATACTGAACAAAATTCAAGGTGAACATTGATGAATAGTAACACGAAAAATAAACTTGAGTTATTGTTCCATTATACTAACAATTTTCCAGTCACCTCATCATCGAGAATTTGTTCTGATGTATCACGTGTCCCAATTTCCTACATTTTGCGACCTATTTCGATTTTTGATGATGAATATCCACATATTGACAAAATCATATTCAAATTCAGTTGATCACTGATCCATGAGCGTTCCAATTTTTTCAATGCTTAATAATGTTCATGGAATTTAACGGAGTGTTTTAAATTTTACTCATATAATTACACATTTCTGCTGAGAAATTGTTATAGTGACCCCCAGACAACGGCAAATGAACTCAGTGGTCGATAAATTTGTGCTATCCTAAGCACAAGGGTCTAAAGTCGACAGTGAGAATTGGGTTCTCAATTTCCCCTGGAAATTACTAGAAACGAATTTCATCAGAAGAATTCAAGAAGTCTCTGTGTCCCTTATTATGGATATGCACTAGATTTTTCACCGCCAATCATGAATTCAAACGTCAATTCACATTCTGTCTGAGCTTGGCACTATTGTTAGTACGACGACCAACATTATCCGTAGCAGATAAGTTTAGTTTCACTTTATATATATATATATATATATATATATATATATATATATATATATATATATATATATATATATATATATATATAATATAATATATATATATATATATATATATATATATATATATATATATATATATATATATATATATATATATATATATATATATAGTTATTAATAATTTCATGATTATGTGGCACAGATCAACTATCAATTGTACTCGAGAACCGATTAAGTAGACATTACCTTTTGTTTCCCTCGAAGTCTTCCAATTCCACCCTCAGAATATACTCCTCGTTGTTTGTGAGCATGTAGATGTTTTCGTTGCCTAACCAAAACTCCTTCGCTGGATCTCCGAAACCATTTTTATAGTCATTCCAATCACGATTGAAGTTTTCTCTTGGATCGCCGAAATCGTCTCTCCTTTGAATCACCTGTTCGGGCAAATTTGATTGATTACTGTCCCGAGATAACATTGAAGTACAGCACGGCGATCGAGAACACTGTTTCGATTGTTTCTCTTGTTTAGAATTGATTACTAAATCAGTCAAATGAGAGTTAGTCGCTATTTGAATGCGATATTAAAATTCTTGAAAAAAGGTTGGTAGATGATAATATAGTGAGCGAATTGAATGTTTTCATGGCATCAGGAAAACATTTCAAATCGAATGAATGAATCGTCTTCACTGCCGATGAATACGCTCCACATGACGAAAAAGGTACATCATGGTGTAAATAGAATATATTATTTCTAATGGTATTTTTTATTGATAAGACCAGACATAGGTTCAGTCATAGACTAGTGTCAGGAACACAAGGCTCAGCTCCATGACGAGCATTTCTCATGATATATCACGAGAAATGCACGAACAACACAACGGCCGAAACTCTGAAGCTTCTTGAAAAAACCAACTGAAACCACCATCTGATTTGAGGCAATCAGCAACATTAGTGGGGCAGATCCAATGCACACGGAAAAAATTAAAACTACGAATCCACGTGTGTTGAACCATGGATTCATACATTGGAGCTCGTCTCCACTCATCAGAAAATAATGAGGATAAGAAAAGTTGTCATATCGAACGGAGCAGTTGAAAGACTCCTCGGTGAAAGATGCAGTCACGGACCTCAATTATCTGGAACCTTCGAGGGAAACTGCTGATATTCTTATCAGAAATGAAGGCAATATAAGAGGTGTCTGGTTGGAGTTCGCCAGGGCATATCTCAAGCCGATAATCCAATGCAAAATCAATCGAAACAACAAGGCCTCAGAGCGTTCTCTACATTCTACAATTGGACATGCTGAAGGCGCTCATAATCGAATTTTTGTGTATTTGACTGTCTGTCATTGCTACGAATAATGAATTTCAATCAGAAATAGGTATTCAAAAAAAAAAAGTTCCATAACTGAATATTTTTAATAAATGGGTGATGGTTTTTGGATTTCAAATAATTGAAAGAAGTCTTTCTTATGCGGAAACCTTCCTCATTCTCTTCGCTGTTTAAAGGGATACGAAAATGAGCTATGCAATGAGATATTGAAGTGTGAACACAGGTTCATCAGGATTCATTGCGAGTTCGTCTGAGTGGGGATTGTGTTCGTGGATTTCAGACGATACATCTCAGGTTCTGGGTGAAATGCATTACCAATTTACAGATTATGCAATAGGGATTACGCATGTATTCGAAGATTTTACCAATTGAACTGACAATTCGAGTTTTTCATGAAAATACATATTATTCGAATAATTTTTCTCAAGTATTTGGAGTGTGATAGTTACTCACTCCTAAATCAGAGCATCCACAAAATATAGCGAGAGTTTCATCAAAGTGTATGCGCAGTATCGAAAATTGTAAAGGTAACGTTTATTTTTGAACGTCAGTGTTGACGATCCTCATTTCAAAACAGTTTGAGTGGCCAGATCTTTCTCCGAAAATGCTCTTCGTGACAACATATCATCTGCAAATTCCAAAATATTTTCAAATCCAAAAGCTTTCAACAAATAAAATTGCCAACATATGTTACTCGATCATAAAGGTTAATGTGCCCGATAACAAACAGTTTTTCAATCAGAAATCGTGTTTGTCAGCCTATCTAATCATACAGACCGTGGCACAGTTGAACCTCGTTGCTGATTCAGATTGAATATCATAAGTTGAAACATTGCTCATATTTCGAGAAAAATGCTCATACTCTGTCAATATATCGAAAAGAGAAATGGAAGTTGATCATGCGTTTTGGGAAAAGCATAAATGTACTGCATAAAGTCCAATCATGCGAAAGGTTAAAAAATTCACACTTTAATATCAGGTAGCAACTAAGTGGCGATTTGCAGAATCCTCCAATATGTGGTGAACACTCCGAATTAAATATGGATTATAGTGGAACTTGCATTTTGATAATTTTAAAATTTAATGACAATATCTAACAGCATCATTTTGAAGTAGTCGCGCTAACTGAAACATAATTTTTTTTTTCTGGTGGTAAATTTAATGATGTTTTCATAATTGATAGAAAATTTTCAGAAAGTATCACAAAGCACATCATCATGAACACAGTAGCGAAGCAGTTTTTGATATTCTTTCTCGATAATAAAACTCTTGATGACTGAGATGGAATTCTCTGTTAGCTCTTAGTGAAACATAATGAAATATTGATTCAAATTAACCCTTGCCTTAATGTTTCACGATTATATTCAACAATGTCAAATAGTCTACATATTCCGAGCGCGAGCTCATCTTCAAGGCTAAACTACAATCAGAAACGAAAAACAAATTTTTATGTATAAAATGGATGTGAGTTCGGAAAGATATTTGAAAATCTACCTGTTCATTCACGATGTCTTTTTTTTCTTCTAAGAGCTACATAGTCCAATTGTTTCTAAAAGGCCTAAACGTTGCCCTTAATTACCTATGTGCAAGCATTTAATTTTCTCTAAGTCTGTAAAATGGTTGAAGTTCATACAATATTCTGAGAACACGGTTTTATTAACATTATACAAAATCGACTTTTTATGCTCTACAGAATAGATACAAAAAACATCGTCCACATACCTTCTTCAAAGAAAAACGTTTTTTCTTAGTGTTCTGTTAGAGCTGAAAATTTTTTTCCCTAAACCACTCATAGATATTTCACTTAGTAGGGGGGATGAAAGTGATCCTATAGGTAGCCCTTCTAACTGTTGATATACCGTGTTATCGAATTTGAAATAACTTTGCTTCAAACACAAGGTCAATGCAGACTTGTTTCTTTTTATAATAAAGTGTTATTTATAATATTCTTTATTTCTGCATTGGGTATAGATTGAAACAAATTCGTTACGTCAAGAGAGATCAATTTTGCTTTAGTGGAAATTTTCAAAGTTTTCAATCGATTGATAAGTTGTAAGGATTTTTTTAAACTGTGGACCAGGTTGAATATAATCAATGAAGGTAATTTTGGGTTGAGATATTTACAAATTTTATAAGCTGGTGCATTAATATAAGAAACAATCGGACGCATTGGGCAATCAATTTTGTGTATCCTATTTAGAGTATATTAGATAGGTATGCGCGGATTCATTTTCGACAAAAATGCTTTATTATTATTTCGGAGAATACTATTGCAGTTATTGATGAGTGATTTCACTTCTACCTAAAATTTATTTGTGGGGTCAGTTTCGAATATAAAAAAATTTTGACAATGAAACAAATTTTCAGATTTTTATACATATATCTGTTTGTTCATAATAGTTACAGTGACTCGTTCGTCCGCTTTAAATATTTTCAGTTTTTTTTCTAAAATTTTGAATTCAAGTTTTTTGATGGTATTGAATTCATTACATGTTTTTGCGATTTGAGGTTTCAATATGATATTGAAACCTCATGTTAAATGTGATATGTTCATAGATGTTGAATTTATAGCCAATTCGGTGTTGACCGCTGAAGGTTTTTTATCATGTTTGCTACAGTTGGATTTAGGTCCTTATTTAAGGCATATATTATGTAAATTTAAATCGCCTTTTTTTTGAGAAGACGAAATATAAGCGAAGGTTCAAGTCCATTGGTTATGGGTGTTGTGTGTAGGTTATTAAAACCGGTGTTCGGTCAAATGATAGGTCTATAGGTGATTCTGCATGAAAGTGATTTTTCTGATTCCATTCGCAATGAAGAAGACATTCGAGATCTTGCTTGGGTCTGTTGGCCAGTGAGTTGGTGAACCTGGTGATATTACATTAGGATTTTCATTTGTAATCACTTTCATTAAATTACGTCTGCTGGTAGTTATTAATTTTGATCCCCAATGTTTTGCTTTCCAGTCACCTCCTATTATGAAGCGATTGTTGAAAATTCCGAAAAAATTAATCATACTAGTTTGGAGAAATATTGTAGAATCTGACGTTGTTTGCTCGTATATTGTCACTTACATAATTACAAAGTGTATCATGTTTCAGGTTCTTTGGAATAAGAATGGCTGTACCACCATGCGCGGTGCTATTTTGGTATTGAGTTGAGTAAGTGTGATACTCTGAAATTTAAAACACGGTTCTGTCGATAAAAGGGTTTGTGATATCAGCATCTATTGATATCTGTGCATCTATTTTATTGAGGCTCGTTAAATGCACCAGTTCATGCTTATGTTTCGCAAGTCCATTTGCGTTCCATGTAGCGAGACGAATAAACTTAGACATTTTCAATCGGGTTTATTAATAAACATTGTTAAAAGGTTGAGTATAGTCTGGTTCTGGTTTATCAGCAGTGACACCATGTACTCAACGTTTGTTTTGTTTGTCGATTTCATTGTTTCCAGGGAATGTGTATTTTGAAAGAGTTCTTCTTGACATCTCTGACAGATTTTTGTTTTCTCTGCGTAAGATTCATTGGGTTTTCTGATTGAGCTTTGGGTATGGAGCATGTTGGCACCAGTGGTATGTTCTGGAATTATTTGTTGTCTATTGTTTTATCGAATGACTTGATTCTTGTATTGCATGAGTTGTTTGTAGACCTGACAACCCTTGTAATTCAACCTTTCCATAAGGTATGTCTATGTGATTAATGATTATCGTTCTATCAGGTCTTCAAGATGTTTTTATTATTTAGACGATAAAGGTGTATATGGTTCATCACTTGAAGATCATAATTTGAAATTGGAGAACGTCTTTCGACAATTACAAATTCATAATTTTCAACTTCAGCCAGATAAATGTGAATTTATATGTAGAGTAATCACTTGCTTAGGACGTCATATATGGGAACCTGATCCAACCATAATCGAAGTAATTGAAAATATTCCTATTTTTGTAAATTGGAATGACAGCAATTGGAAACATTCCTTGGTTCTCGGTTATTATCGAGAATTTATCGATAACAACTCAGAAATCGCAGTGCCATTACATAATTACTTGAAAAAATTGAAAATATGAATGCATAAGTAATTGTCAGATATCCTTCGGAAAACTCAGAGGAATTCCAACAGAAAAGCCAATTCTGAAGTATACAAATCTCTCGAAAAAGTTTCATATCAAAAACTGACGGTTCGAGAGAAGGAATCGGGGCAGTTCTTGTGCAAAGGCCGATCCGAAAAGTTGTTTCTATGAGTTATCATTATAAAACTTCAACTGTAAATATTATCAGATAAAAAATATCTTGCTATTGACAAAAATAACTAGCAATTGTCGAATCTTGTGAGCATTATCGTTCTCATCTTTATGGACAAAAATTGAATATTTACACTGATCATAAGTCTTCAGTATAGCGAAACAATTGTCAAGAACCTTTGAGTGCGACAAACTCAAACGAGTTAAACGAGTGAACTTAAATTAATGCACTTCAATAATTGGATACTTTGTAGAAAACAAGAGTTTTATCGAAATGCAGATGCACTTAGGCGATTATTTTCCGCAAATTTATATCAAAATATAATTAATACAAATGAGAATGTATGAAATCAATTCTATCTATTCTATCAAATATCGTTATCTTCGAAAACTCTACGAAATATAATTATCCAACACAGCAATCTCGGATGAAAATCTCTAATAAAAAATCTCTAATGAGAATTTCTCAAATCATTATCAATCCAAAATGAAACCATTCTAATATCATTGAAAAATCAGGAGTTATATTCAAAGCTCCACTTAATAATTCTTCAGTAACCTCTGTTTCATGAAAAACGTAAATACCGAACAGTTTGTGAAGCTTCATTAAGTCTTGAAATTTTGTGCCAAAAAAACAAAGAAACTCATTCAGCCCTTCCACACATAATATGCGGACTCGATGAAATGAGTTACACTGAGTGACACTGGCCAAAAATATTTGCTATGATAAAATATGTTTCTAACAAACCTCCGATTGAAATCGAAGTATATAAAATTCCTGTGGAACAAAATGGAAGTGAGGTTTTTCATATAATTGAAGAAGAATCAACCTTCCAATATCTCAAGGAATTTCATCAACGAGATGTGATTATTTCAAAACCAAAATTCATTAGTACTCCTTCTTCCAGAATAAACATTCCCATATTACCAACGTAATGTGATTACGACATTTTCAACGAATATATCCGTTATGTGAATCCTCATATCACAGATTTTCTAATTACAGACGTACTCATTACAGATGAACTGAAGGTATAGCTGAAAAACTCGGACAACAATGAATTTTTTTCTGTGATCAAGCAATAATGTTCGAAGATTATTTTCCAACTCTTTTCAAGATGAGATTAATGCCCAAGTTCTATAATATTGAAAAATTCACGATTCCAAATCTAGCTCAGTGCGAGTATAATTCAATTATTCCAGAAGTTACATTCTTTAGCCTCTTATATTCTCTATCTCGTGACTGCAAATTTTGAATGATAGTAGAACCAATTTCACTGGTGAGAGTTTAATGAATGAAATTGTACATAAAACTCATGATTCGCCATTAGCAGGATATCCAGGTTTCGATGGAACACATGAAAACTCAACAACAATATTCTTGGAATAATTTGAAAGAATACATTCGTATATGAAGAACAGCCAAGTGTGTCAAAAATTGTGAACTGATTTCAAACTTGATGAAATTCCAATGATTATCAACATCCAAATTAACAATATTTTGTGAGAAAATTGCACTAGATATAGTAGGTTTTCTATCCATTACGAAAAATGTAAATCGATTCATATTAACAATTCAAGATAGTTCTACCGCGTTGATTCAAGTAATGCTCTCAAGAAATGACGCAAAAAATACAGCCATACATTTCCTTTATCTTCTTCTCAATTCGGATTTACAAATATTCTTTTTACTGATCAAAGTGTGGAATTTACCTCAACATTTTTTTGAGATGCCAGTATATTAATGTCGATCCAACATGAACAAATTTCACCTCATCATTCTGAAACACATGGATAATTAGAAAAAACATATCTTACACTGAAATATTATTTTAAATGCAATATCAATAAAAATACAAACAATTGTTTCGCTTATCTCTTGGTGAAACATTATGTGAAAAACTATAAGATTAAAAATTAACACACTTGACTTAAGTTTCGCTGAATATATTAAAAACTCTACCTTTGTTTCGGTTGGTTAACCCATCGTCAAGAGTATACAATATTACTGAATTTCAAAACGTACAAATTTCACTTTTACATCCTAAACTACAGAATTTGAAACTGGTTTCACGGAAAAATCCACCTGATCATTACAAACAGGTTGATTCTTTTTTTTTGGCTATAGAAATTCCCAAGAATTCAAGGGTATTCAACCCTTTGCCCTTACTACCTGGGTGTACTATCTCGGTCTTTTTGGGATCCAAGAAATAATTATGTTCAATGCAGTGTTCAGAGGAACCCATATTAGTTTTATTTAACAGTATTGATTTTTTATGTTCATCGATTTTTTTTTTGTATAGAACGTCCAGTTTCACTTATGTGAAAACTATCACATTGACTGCAAAATATTTCATAAACGCCATTTCTCAAAAATAAGTCAAGTTTATCCTTGTTATTTTCCAACAATGAATTTGTGTCTTTATTGATATAGCATTTGAAATAATATTTCAAAGTAAGATATGTTTTTTCCAATAGTCCATGTGTTTGAGGATGATAAGGTAAACATTGTTCATGTTTGATCGACATTAATATACTGATATCTTCAAAAAATGTTGAGGTGAATTCTACACCCTGATCCGTAAGAAGAATATTAGTTCAGTCTCAATAGGTCATTCAGTTTCTCTGCTTGAAAAATACGAAGACAAAAAGAAGGTCATTGACTTGTTGCAATATAACTTGTACCAATGTATAACCTCTGTTCACCTTAAAATGGTTCGTTTCCTTTTTGTCCACCAACGTGAATATACCAAGTATACTCGTTTTCTATGTATGTGGGTAGAGATCGTAGTTGAGTAGTAGAGTTCGTGAGAAGTATTGGATGCGGTCAAAGTGGCCGGCAAGATCTGACGTGAAACCTGGTTATCCAAACATTCTAAATCAGCCACTTGTCGATAGGAAAAAACATTATATTTCCGCCATTGCACATAAAGCTATGGTCTCATGAAGCAATTTGTCGAAGCTTTCTCAACTCAAGGCGACTGTTCTAAGTACATCATTTCCTAGGTTGTCATATGAGAAGAGAAAGGCTGGTGTCTCTGATAGGCCACAGATTCGGCAACTTATTGAAAATGAACTTTGCATTGAAACCAATGACCGAACTTGAGAAGAATGCTTGGTTGGCAAGTATTGTCAAGGACTTTCTTGGCCCTGACAATACTTCTTGAATTCGAGTCAATTCAATATTTGTTATAATTACTATAACACAAATCTTCTTTAGTAGGGTATAGTGGACAAAAGCTTCAATATTCCGTACTTTTGCTGATTTCAGCAATTTCTGAAAACAAATCAGTTCAGCGCCAGTATTCTCATTCTTAACATCGGTTCAGTCCGGTCGTTTCTATTTTTCACGTCGTCGCGCGAAATCAGATCAAATTATATCAATCAATTAATCATTCATTTTTATTTTAAGTATTCATTGACAACGTTTTCAAATTCTCCGTAATATAAATCGTTCAACTTGTTTAAACTCGAATGAATAATACTAAATCGAGAATCTCTTATTAAGTGACTCAGGTGATAACTCAGAACCTCAATATCCAGTGTAACAAGTGTTTACTTAGAATTTCTCAATCAAGTATAACAAGTGTTCACGAAGAATCTATGAATAAAGTGTAACAACTGTTCACCCAGAATCTCCAGAATCTCAGAAACTTGAATTGTTAACAGATTGTAAAAGACATATTATAATTTATAACTGAGGACTGAAGAGAACTTACAGCTGTCCGTGATTATAACAAGAGACAAAATATATGACAGTTGAATCTATAGCCCCACTGAAATCTATAGTAACTGAAATGCCCAGGATCGAGTGCTGAATTGAACCAGCTTCGTGTATATCGACACATCGATTTAATTTGATTGTTTATGGTTATGCTTTATGTTTTATCGATATGTCTACCCTGAAGAAGTATATAAAGAAATTGAAAAATGTTGGTGGAGGGGAAAATGGAATTACAACAAATTTATTCAGGGATATCGTCATGGTTGCCGCAAATAGGATTTTGGACATTGTGAACATGTCTTTATTTTACGGCGAATTTAATGAAGAATGGAAAATGACAACCGTTATACCAGTGCCAAAAAAACCGAAAACTAGAAAATGCGAGGAATTCAGACCTCTAAATACAGTGCCTGTGTACGAGAAAATTTTGGAATTAATTGTAAAAGACGAAGTAAGCGAGTTTTGTGATAGAAACAGGGTTATTGTGGAGTGGCAATCGGGTTTCCAAGTGCAGCACTCTTGTGAAACCGTTATCACATTTATCTGTGATAAATGGTCTAGAGTGTTAGACAAATAAAAGTTTGGTTTTTCTGGAACAGTGTTGCAATGGTTCAATTGCATATTTACATAATAGAGCACAAAATGTTAAATATGGAAACTATTTGTCCAAACCAATAATTTTTGATCATGGAGTTCCACAAAGAAGAGCTTCAGGGCCGTTAATGTTTAATTTATATATAAACGATATAATTAGGTATATAAAAAATTGTGGAATTTCTATATTTGCTGACGAAATGATGTTGTATACTGCGGGCAACAATTCACAAGAATTAGCTTATGAAATTAATAGTGACCTTTATAGTTTGCATACATGGCTGTGTGATAACAATCTTTCATGGAATACTGATAAATCTAAATTTATTATTTTCGAAAACAAAGCAAAATTATCTAGATTAGAGTATGATATACAAATCGAAGTTAATAATGTACCATTGGAACAAGTCAGTGAAATGAAGTATTTAAGTAATTTGAGTTTTAAAAATCATTTTAGATATATTATGAATAAAATTTCAAGAAAAGTAATTTTTTTAGCAAGGATAAGTAATTATGTTAGTGTTTTGACAAAGTATCTAGTGTATAAGTCAATAATATTACCACATATAAATTTTTTTTCAACTGTGTTATACACCTCGCCTCAAAATGACATTCAAAAGTTGCAAAAGATCCAAAATAGAGCATTTAGAATCATATTGAAGTGCAAAAGGTACACACCTGTATCACTTATGTTAGAAACACTGAGTTGTTTA
Source organism: Henosepilachna vigintioctopunctata (assembly GCA_030704895.1). Taxonomy (NCBI): domain Eukaryota; kingdom Metazoa; phylum Arthropoda; class Insecta; order Coleoptera; family Coccinellidae; genus Henosepilachna; species Henosepilachna vigintioctopunctata. The sequence goes on along the minus strand of JARQZJ010000120.1, from coordinate 128,851 downwards.
GATATTAGACAGCATATAGTATATAAAACTCTAGACTTTGTTTATAAAATAAAATATGGCAAGGTTCCTAACTATCTTTAACAGTATAAAATACGTTGGAGATGGTTACCAAACAGAGTCTAGGGAACAAAATGATTTCTACATTGATAAGTGCAGTATATCGGAATGCCTGAATAATTTATGTGCGAAAGAAATGATTGCATTTAATAGTCTAGATCCGAAAATCTAATTATGTAAGAATCATAATGAGTTCAAACAATTACTGTATCATTTTGTAAAAAACACTATCTAGGGTGAAATATGTTGTTTGATGTTGTATATTTAATTTGCCTTTTTTATTTTAAAATATGTGAAAGCAACTATTATCTATGTGAAGAGAAACGCTGTTTTTTTTTCTAAAATTGACAGTCATCATATGGACGTCAATTATCCAACGTTAAAATTTTGACTGAAAATTTATTTTTTCATTATAAAATACCTATTCTGATTATCAAAACCTTGGCAAATTCAGAACATGTATTTCGTGATGTCCTAGATGTCTGTTGTAGTCGCATCTAATTTCACAAGGCATTTCATTAACAAAAATAGCCTGTCTCTCGTTTTTATGACAATGTAATAATACACACAGAATCTCTTGAAAATGTTGAAAATATCGTTAAACATTATTTCTGACATTAATGTCAGAAATAAAAAAATAATTGTGGGAATTCTACTTGATTGCGAAGTAACTTCTTTGATCAAAGTTTTTCATTTATTTATTTATTGCAATTTTATCTTCTGTATCTTACAGTATAATAATGCATTCTCGACAGGATTTTGTACGACATTCCTAATCGTAAGTGTTATGAGAGTTTTTCGACACAGAGGAGCACATTGATAACTCGTTCTATAGGTAATTGAATTAATGCATAATGATATGACCAATCAACAGCTATTTGATTGTTTCAGCTGAAGAAGAAAGTGTTATATTATATCTCAAGTTAATATTCTACTCTATTAATATTTTTCGTTATTTTTCAATAACGATCGAGTAAAAATGTCATTTAAATTCAATATATTCATATTCAATGTTTGATATACCTCTCAATTACAACATGAATAAGTTGTACAATACTGTTGAATGCAATGTTGAAAAATGAATATTCGACTACAAGTGACTATTGTATATAATTATGGAATATTTCAAGAAGAAAATGTTTGCTAATTGAGAATAAATTATAGATGTCTCTTTCAAGTTATTGAGGCATGAATTCATAGCTTCATATAGGTTATAGTATATCCAATGAAAACACATCTGCAGTTTGATTATCGTAGCACTGTACCATTTATAAGAGTATCTGTTTATATAATTTATTCAGGGATACGTGAATGAACGGTCAACAACATTTTTTTTTTCCATAGAAGAGTTGGAATAGGTGCAGAAAATCGTTGAAAACATTGAGAGAGCAAAAATAATTCAAATTGTGAAGGAAACTCCTCAAATATTTTTTACGAACATGAATTGCATACATATATTTTAAGCAGAAATAAACTAAGAAAATCTGAATAACTGAAAACGGTATAAGATAGTTATACCTATGTAGGTATTATATATTATAATATATATATATATATATATATATATATATATATATATATATATATATATATATAGAAATTTATATATATATATATATATATATATATATATATATATATATATATATATATATATATATATATATATATATATATATATATATATATATATATATATATATATATATATATATTATAAATGAGTGACATATCATCCGAGTGACATACAGTACCAATTTCTCCTCTTTACCCTGTGTTCTCTCTTTGATTTCTTCGAGGAGAGTCTCTTCATAGTTCAAAGGCAAGAAAGCGTTCTTCAATTGTTCGGAAAAATCTTCCCAGTTGGTAAATGTGCCTTTTCTAGCCATATACCAATCTCGGGCGTCTCCTTGTAGCAGCTCGTAGATAGTTCGGAAAACTTCGCTTGATTTGATTCCTCGAGTGTCGGCCAATTGTTCTTCCTCCTCCAGAAATGTCACCACACTGTTTTGTCCATCGAACTTTACTGGCCACTGATGTACAGGAACCATTGGATAACTAGCAGTCTCGTATCTGCTTCCGAGGTTGGCTCGACTTCCAGCTATTTCTCCACAGGATGGCAGCAAAGAAGCTCTTCGGGTAGATTCTGCAAGGGCTTTCCGATCTATGGTCGTTGATCGGTAGAAGTTTTGATTCAGGCTACGGATCAGATGATCACACTCACGTTGACGCAGGTTGTTCAATGTTTGGTTCATCTGCCGTCGATGTGATGCAGCTGCAGCTATTTGCTATGCGGCATATTTCTCTATTTGTGGTTCCCTCAGATCAATCAATGATGGGGTCGGATCTGAACTAGTCATTCCTGATCCGTCGTTAATTCTTTCGGTATCCTGAATATCAGTTGCGATCTTATGAGCATCAATCACAGCAACCAACGCATCCTCCATTACTCTGAGTAAATGCACCTGGTGTCCTTCTTCGGCGGTATCCGAAGGAGGCAACAGACCAATTCGATTTTTGACATGTAGAAGTCGGCTTCTAATTTTCTTTAACTCGTTGTCGGCATAATCTTCTGCAAAATCTTTTATATCGGAGAGTAATTCGTTCAGTTTTGCTTTACAATTTCCGGGTTCTTCGGAGGGATCGAAATCCTCTGCGCTGCGTGGTATGCGCATCATTAACACTCCACGGAGCAATCTTCTATTCTCTTCAACGTTCTGACCCACTTCACATGATCTAACTTCTAGCTCCCAAAAAAATTCGTCTGCTCGAAGTCTATATAAATCCATTTTATTACAAATCTTCGGTCCCTGCTCGGGCGCCAACTTGTGACGCGCTTTCTCTCTCTTTACGAACTTGCTCAGGCGCCAGACTATTTTCCACTGACTAGGCGTCACCCTATTCGAGCCTTCGGCTAGTAACGGAAAGACTCGAGCCCTGGTAGATTCAGATGGAGATAAAGGGGTTCGATATTATTACATTAGTATGCTTTTCACTATTCTATCAGACAGAAAGATAAAACACAACTACTGGTACACTTCTATATTTATAAATTATTTACAACAGCGATGTATGGTGGTGATACATGCAAAATGGTATCCAAATGGTAGACAAGCGATATCTATGAATGATGAGGGAGGGAACGAGAAGGTGATGAGAGTGGAAGCGTATGGTACATACTTTATTCTAAGTAGCGATTAGATAAGCGGATTCGTGCATAAATACATACATAAATAACGGTTATATAGCGAAATTAAATTAATCAAAACGGATAGTACATATACTGAACTGTGAGATTAAATAAGCGGTTTCGTGCAGAAATACATACGGTAATACAAGGGAATTCAAATAATCAGAGCGGATAGTACATATACCAAGTAGTCAGATTGAATAAGCATTTTTGTGCATACATACATAATTAAATAACGGTAATATAGCGGAATAAAATAATTAGAGCAGATAATACGGTGTCACAGGTTCCCTAGCAGCTTAGTCATTCTGCGGGAATTTGTTTTAAGCATTGATTGCATGGAACACAGCTATGCGGAGCTCTGTACCCAGTATCCACTGCAACACAGAACCGAGCTCGTCGTCAGACTACGCTGTGTCCCTCAACGTTGGACGCAAGAAAGGTCTGACGGTATTACAGACACTACTCCAGCATCCGCTGCAAGTATTTCCTGCGCTAACTTCAACTAATAGGATATATGTACCAAGTTTCCACTGCAACACAGATAACCTACCCAATTGATCGCCAGATGTCTTTTTATACGCTCTGTCTCTTCAGCCAGTGATCCCCAGCGTCCGATGCAAGATAACTGTCGCAAGAGAACAGCGTACTTAAGGTCAACCGGTATCGAATGCACTTCCCTCCAACCAAATGCGGCGCAGCGTTTTCGGCGCACAGATGGTTGATTTACCTGATTTCCCTGTGACACTTCACTCACTGAACCTGGCACTAGATATAACTTGGTCGCAACTGCTCTACTCGACTTCACCCGCGGAACTGACTGGCTACCGTCCGATCTCTCGTACATACGTACCGCGACCCCACTTTAACCTTCGCTTCCCCACCACTCATGCGCGTGTGGCGTACGCTTTGCAGTCACTGACCTTGCATGCAAGGTGCTAAATTCTAAACGAGTGATTCGTTACATATGAAGATCGTGACTAACCTCCCCATTGTCGAAAACAAACGTCTCATCCAAAATGGCTGATAATGTCAACATATGTAAAACGTTTGTGTACCAGCTTAACAAAACAAGTTCCGATAATCGAATGTGTACAGCCTGCCAGAATTCAAAATTCACCTTTACTCTCGAACAGACCTATTATGCAGTTGAAAAAAAATTTCAGGGCTTTTTTGATTTTTCAATATTAAATTTCGAATATTTGCAATTTGTATATCTAGAAAAAATAAGGATTGTCTTTCAAAAAGTTTAAGTCTAAAGAGTTATATCTCATGATTTTCCAATGTCTTAAGGATTTTTTGTAACTATTTGGATTCATGACTCCACTGTGAAAAAGATATAAACATTTGCAGTTATTGTATTAATGAAAATAATTGAACATTAGTCGTTTCAAATTCGAATACTAATACAACGGAACATACTAGTTCAATTCGATTGGTTCATAAATATCGCCATCACTAACTTTTGTATTTGTGATGGCGATCTGATATCGATTAAACGAAGAATCCACATCATGGACCGAAAAATTTACTCTCAATTGATGTCATGTAAGGACTCAATCTAGAGGGCAGACATTTCTTCCTAAAAAATCGAGATTATAATTTTTCTGTTCGATAACAACAATCAAATAATTTACAATTAGCTGAACTTTACAATCACATTTAGAGAAATTGCATTTTTCCATCTAATATGTAAATGAATTAAGGATTACCATTTCATCACGGTTCACTAGCATAACCCTTATCAAGTTATAAAAACAAATATGCTGAAACAACGATAAAGTGCTGTAATGACCACAGGTCGTTGATAGCAGTCAACAGTAGTGTTGCATATATAATTATCAATTCGGATTTCCGTTTGATAAATTCCCAACATTTTTAAAAATTGATACTTTCGTTCGCAATAGGTTAATATTCATTCGCAGCATTTATATTCGCGATTTTCTATTGGAAACGAGCACCTGAACCTATGGAAATTTTCACATTTTAAACGACAAAGAATCGGATTAATGAGTAAATGGACATGAGTAAAAATAAATATTCAAATAAAACTCCACAATAGGTACACCTAAAAAATTACAGAAAAACTATTTCATGGAATGGGAGTATAATTAAGTTTTCAATACCCGAAAATTATATTATTTCTGTGATCTGTAGCGAATGTTTTTGTCCGCAATATTGAGTCAAATTTTTCGAAAAGGAAATTCGCAAGAAATATGGGGATGTTATAACTTAGTTTACAGGCACGTGATGAACAAGACAAACATCCCGGACATTTGGGCGAAATATGTTTTTTTCAGGACAAATGCGGAAAATATTTTTTTCCAACAAAATAACAACATCGTTATAAATTTTCAATTATCATTCATTCATACAGTGTGCCACTGAAATCGACTTCACAACTTACATTTTATGTAACCCCAACAAATAAGAGAAATTTTAATAGAAACACTTCTTCTGTTGTATTATGGTTACAAAAATAACGAAAAGCGCTGTTTTCTGGTACCAGTGAAATTATTAGAGGATACTACTAATGACTAACTATAATAATTGATAATTTTGAAAAAAATTACATACGCCAATGATATTCTCATACATCTAGTTAGATAGCCAAATCCCTATAATATTTTTTTGATTGTAAATTGAAAGTATTCCAAGTAACTGCTTAATTTTTGAATTTTAACGGGATCAAGTTATTTCAAACTATTTTGATTTATGTTAGCATTCTCAATTTTCGATGAAATATCTTTCTGTTCTAAAGAGAATATGTAAAAGAGTTTGATCAAAGACCGAAAATGAACCGCTAAGCGAGTTTCTTTATTCCGTCCATTGCTACGTAACTAGCGAAAACACTTTCTGTGGTCGCATTGTGTGCATATATACTCAAAATAATATTATGCGGTTTCTGCATTTCTGACTATAATGAGTGTCTCAATAAAATATCAGACATAGATAAATTGTGCTATGAAACCTTATCGCCGACAGTAAGGTTCTTGCTATGAGCGTTTGTACATTCGTCAAAAAGCTTCGTGTCATCGGTTTCGATGTTGATTTCCTTGAGGAAAGGAAAGTTCTTTTCGACATCAGTCCATGGAGTCATCATGACATCATCCAGTTAAATTTGTCAAAGTCCTCAATTGGTTTTCCCACTTTTCTATGTGGAAATTCATTGTCATGAAAAAACTTTTAAATTTTTTGAAATGATTTTTCGTGTTTGCATCTTATTTGTTCGAAATACTTTGTGCCTTTAGAGACAAAACATTTTCTCTCATTCTGTCCTTTTGCGTTTCATTCAGAGATACAAATATGTTTCTGTGTTCGATTTTCCACATGATAAACGTACATCACTGAATGCATTGAAAATATATATGCCTCTGATAGTGGGTCTTCAAAAAAATTATTTTATCAGAACAGGTGGTCTATCCAAGCTATTAAAATAATTTCCAAGGCCTCGAACATTTTCTGGTATTGCAAAAAATTTGCGAGAAAACACAGAAATAGAGGCAGAAATAATAAACATGAAAAAATTTCATGGTCCTTGACATGAATTCTTTTGAACTTATATTACATTCCTCAAAATATAGTGATTTAGTTCATTTTATCACTTTTCAAAATAGGAATGACCTATATGGTATGTTGAAGAATTTGATTAATGCTAATTTTTTCCATGTAACGAATTTTAGTCGAAAAACTTATGCAAAACCTTCAACTGTTCAGAAATTTGAATAGAAGATGAAGAAAACCTTTTGTTGTAAGATTAAATGCAGAGCTTGATTCTAACCAATATTATTCTCTTATTATAATATTGTCTTTTTTTTTAATATGTAATGAAATACAAAAATCTCGCATGCACCAAGGTTGGAGGACATCGCAAAATTGTCATCCGACATTTTTTTCATTCAAAAAAGAATTCTAGAACATAATTTGGTTTTAAATATGGATTGGAAGAAGTGAACTGGGGCTAAAAGAGGTACAAAGTATAACTACACTGATTCATCAGAAGTAAATTTCAAATAATATATGGAAATTCCTAACGAAAAATTTTCGTTAGTGAATTATATACATTTTATATATACTTTCCATAGATTTATATTATACTTTATTTATAATATAAAAATAATTGATATTTTTGTAATATGAATAATATTTTATATACATTATTCGTGAAGTCCTATAAATTCATAATCTCTTGAATCTGACATCTACCTAATTTGATTAAGGTACGTTTCTTTACTATTCTTCGAGACAAAAGAAAATGAGATTTTTTCGACTCATTTATGAAGATCTAGATGACTATGAGCTATTTCTGCGCAATTTTGATTCGCAACATGTTGTTACATCTAGTCAGGTAGTCGTTAAAATTCAAAGTTTAAGCATTTACTTGAAATACTTTCAATTTACAATCAAAAAAATATTATAGAGATTTGGCTATCTAACTAGATGTATGAGAATATCATTGGCGTATGTAATTTTTTTCAAAAGTATCAAGTATTATAGTTAGTCATTAGTAGTATCCTATAATAATTTCACTGGTACCAGAAAACAGCGCTTTTCGTTATTTTTGTAACCATAATACAACAGAAGGAGTGTTTCTATTAAAATTTCATTTATTTGTTGGGGTTACATAAAATGTAAGTTGTGAAGTCGATTTCAGTGGCACACTGTATGAATGAATGATAATTGAAAATTTATAACGATGTTGTTATTTTGTTGGAAAAAAATATTTTTCGCATTTGTCCTGAAAAAAACATATTTCGCCCAAATGTCTGGGATATTTGTCTTGTTCATCAGGTGCCTGTAAACTAAGTTATAACATCCCCATATTTTTCGTGAATTTCCTTTTCGAAAAATTTGACTCAATATTGCGGACAAAAACATTTGCTACAGATCACAGAAATAATATAATTTTCGGGTATTGAAAACTTAATTATACTCTTTTTCCATGAGATAGTTTTTCTGTAATTTTTTAGGTGTACCTATTGTGAAGTTTTATTTGAATATTCATTTTTACTCATGTCCATTTACTCATTAATCCGATTCTTTGTCGTTTAAAATTTCCATAGGTTCAGGTGCTCGTTTCCAATAGAAAATCGCGAATATAAAGGCTGCGAATGAATATTAACCTATTGCGAACGAAAGTATCAATTTTTAAAGATGTTGGGAATTTATCAAACGGAAATCCGAATTGATAATTATATATGCAACACTACTGTTGACTGCTGTCAACGACCTGTGGTCATTACAGCACTTTATCGTTGTTTCAGCATATTTGTTTATATAACTTGATAAGGGTTACGCTAGTGAACCGTGATAAAATGGTAACCCTTAATTCAATTACATATTAGATGGAAAAATGCAATTTCTCTAAATGTGATTGTAAAGTTCAACTAATTGTAAATTATTTGATTGTTGTTATCGAACAGAAAAATTATAATCTCGATTTTTTAGGAAGAAATGTCTGCCCTCTAGATTGAGTCCTCACATGACATCAATTGAGAGTAAATTTTTCGGTCCATGATGTGGATTCTTCGTTTAATCGATATCAGATCGCCATCACAAATACAAAAGTTAGTGATGGCGATATTTATGAACCAATCGAATTGAACTAGTATGTTCCGTTGTATTAGTATTCGAATTTGAAACGACTAATGTTCAATTATTTTCATTAATACAATAACTGCAAATGTTTAACGCAGAAAACCAAAAAAAAACTAAGTTTGCTGCTATCAACTGCTTGATCAAAATAGGACTTTACCGTATCTTCATCTGCTATATCTTTCTCACAGTGGAGTCATGAATCCAAATAGTTACAAAAAATCCTTAAGACATTGGAAAATCATGAGATATAACTCTTTAGACTTAAACTTTTTGAAAGACAATTCTAGATATACAAATTGCAAATATTCGAAATTTAATACTGAAAAATCAAAAAAGCCCTGAAATTTTTTTTCAACTGCATAATAGGTCTGTTCGAGAGTAAAGGTGAATTTTGAATTTTGGCAGGCTGTACACATTCGATTATCGGAACTTGTTTTGTTAAGCTGGTACACAAACGTTTTACATATGTTGACATTATCAGCCATTTTGGATGAGACGTTTGTTTTCGACAATGAGGAGGTTAGTCACGATCCTCATATGTAACGAATCACTCGTTTAGAATTAAGCTCCTTCCATGCAAGGTCTAATTGTTAACTTGTTATACCAAGTTATAACTAGTGCCAGGTTCAGTGAGTGAAGTGTCAAAGGGAAATCAGGTAAATCAACCATCTGTGCGCCGAAAACGCTGCGCCGCATTTGGATGGAGGGAAGTGCATTCGATACCGGTTGACCTTAAGTACGCTGTTCTCTTGCGACAGTTATCTTGCAGCGGACGCTGGGGATCACTGGCTGAAGAGACAGAGCGTATAAAAAGACATCTGGCGATCAATTGGGTAGGGTATCTGTGTTGCAGTGGAAACTGGGTACATATATCCTCTTAGTTGAAGTTAGCGCAGGAAATACTTGCAGCGGATTCTGGAGTAGTGCTTGTACTACCGTCAGACCTTTCTTGCGTCCAACGTTGAGGGACACAGCGTAGTCTGACGACCAGCTCGGTTGTGTTCTGTGTTGCAGTGGATACTGGGTAAAGAGCTCCGCATAGCTGTGTTCGGTGCAGTTAATGCTTGCAGCGGATGCTGGGGTAGTGATTGCATCTTTATTGGAACAGGCTGAAATGCCCGCAGAATGACTAAGCTGCTAGGGAACCTGTGACACCGTATTATCTGCTCTAATTATTTTATTCCGCTATATTACCGTTATTTAAGTACGTATGTATGCACAAAAAGGCTTGTTCAATTTCACTACTTGGTATATGTACTATCCGCTCTGATTATTTGAATTCCGTTGTAGTACTTTATGTATTTCTGCACGAAACCGCTTATTTAATCTCACAGTTTAGTATATGATCCATCCGTTCTGATTAATTTAATTCCGCTATATAACCGTTATTTATGTATGCATTTATGCACGAATCTGCTTATCTAATCGCTACTTAGTAAAAAGTATGTACCATACGATTCCACTCTCATCACTTTCTCGTTCCCTCCCTCATCATTCATTGATATGGCTTGTCTACCATTTGGATACAATTTTGCATGTATCACCACCATACATCGCTGTTGTAAATAATTTATAAATATAGAAGTGTACCAGTAGTTTTGTCTTATCTTTCTTTCTGGTAGAATAGTGCAGAGCATGCTAATATAATAATATCGAACCCCTCTATCTCCATCTGAATCTACTAGGGCTCGAGCCTTTCTGTTACTAGCCGAAGGCTCGAATAGGGTGACGCCTGAACAGGGAAAAATGGTCTGGCGCCTGAACAAGTTCGTAAAGAGAGAGAAAGAGCGTCACAAGTTGGCGCCCGAGCAGGGACCGAAGATTTGTAATACAATGGATTTATATAGACTTCAAGCAGACGAATTGGTTTGGGAGCTAGAAGTTAGAGGATGTAAAGTGGGTCAGAACGTTGAAGAGAATAGAAGATTGCTCCGTCGAGTGTTAACGATGCGCTTATCACGCAGCGCAGAAGATTTTGATCCCTCCGAAAAACTCGGCATTTGCAGAACAAAACTGAACAAATTACTCCCCGATATAAAAGATTTTGCAGAAGATAATGCCGACAACGAGTTAAAGAGAATTAGAAGCCAACTTCTACATGTCAAAAATCGAATTGGTCTGTTGCCTCCTTCGGATAACGCCGAAGGACACCAGGTGCATTTACTCAGAGTAGTGGAGGTTGCGTTGGTTGCTGTGATCGATGCTCATAAGATCGCAACTGATACTCAGGATACCGAAAGAAATAACGACGAATCAGGAATGACTAGTTCAGATCCAGTCCCATCATTGATTGATCTGAGGGAACCGCAAATAGAGAAATATGCCGCATAGCAGATAGCTGCAGCTGCATCACATCGACGGCAGATGAACTAAACATTGAACAACCTGCGTCAACGTGAGTGTGATCATCAGATCCGTAGCCTGAATCAAAACATTTACCGATCAACGCCCATAGATCAGAGAGCTCTTGCAGAATCTACCCGGAGAGCGTCTTTGCAGCCGTCCTGTGGAAAAATAGCTTGAAGTCGAACCAACCACGGAAGCAGATACGAGACTGCTAGTTATCCAATGGTTCCTGTACATCAGTGGCCAGTAAAGTTCGATGGACAAAACAGTGTGGTGATATTTCTGGAGGAAGTAGAACAATTGGCCGACGCTCGAGGAGTCGAATCAAGCGAACTTTTCCGAACTATCTACGAGCTGCTACAAGTAGACGCCCGAGATCGGTATATGGAGAAGGCACATTTGTCAACTGGGTAGATTTTTCCGAACAATTGAAGAACGCTTTCTTGCCTTTGAACTATGAAGAGACTCTCCTCGAAGAAATCGAAAAGAGAACACAGGGTAAAGAAGAGAAATTGGTACTGTTTGTCACTCGGATGCAGAACCTTTTCGGGAAGCTCCGTGATCTCCGCCCTTCGGAAACTCAACAAATCAGTATCATTAGAAAAGGCTTACCACCGCATCTGCAACGAGCACTAGCCTTCCAAGGAACAAGGAGTTGTGACAAGCTCCTTGCCAAAGGGTAGGTATTCGAATTATTTCACTGGCAGGCACAACATTACAAGCCTCCGCCGTCAGGTGGAAATTTGATACCGGAACAGCATTTAACTTTAGAAAACCCGAGAAGAGATGTGGTGAATGACAGAGCGATAAAAACTGAAGACTATCGTGACAACCTCCGTCCGGAAGTAATGCCACAGGTGCCTACCCCCACAACAGTAAGGAGCATTGACCGGTTGACTGAGTCAGGCACTACATCATCTAATATTCGACAAGTAAGATTCCGAAATGAAAATTCGTGCTGGAGGTGCGGCCAAACTGGTCATATGCGCAGCCAATGTCGAAACCAAGATTTTCTGTTCACGACGCGGACGAGAAAATATTCTTTCTCGAGACTGTCGTTGTTCGGAAAACTGATGCGGGGCTGTGATATAGCGAAGCCCACACAACCTCTCCAAGATGTGGCTTCAGAACAGGTAGGGAAGGATGGTGAATACCGTCCTACAATTAATGTTGGCTTAGAAGGAACACAGTTCCGAGCCCTTCTCGACACTGAAGCATCTAGGTCATTCTTGAGTTGAAGGGCTGCTGATCATTGCCAAAAGCTTGGCATAGTCGGATATGTACCAACGGATTTGACCGCCAGGGTAGCCGATGGCAAAACGGTGACCATCGACCGTCTCTACAAAGTAGATCCCAGCATGGAAACGACAAAAATTCTGGTAATTCTACTGTATGAACCAACCCTCCCCGTCGATATTCTATTGGGAATGGATGTACTACGTGCTCACCCCTTCAGTATAGATTTGCAAACATGTCGAAGCTACTTAAATGGAGTACCACTGGAAGCCAAAGCTTCGAAAGAGGTGCATGCGGTAGAGGAAGCTGGCAAATTATCCGAATTGAGCGCAGGAGAAATGCTCGAGCTTGATGCATTTCTTGATAACGAAATGACAAAATTTAAGTGTGTTAGGGGCACCACTACTAAAGTTCAACACCGTATAAAACTGAAGCCTAACGTCGCGCCAATTAAGCAACGCTATAGACCACAGAACACGAAGATGCAGCAGGTCATAAATGAAGAAGTAGACCGAATGCTGGAGGAGGAGATAATAGAACCTTCTGATAGTTCTTGGAGTTCGCCAGTAGTCATAGTGAGGAAAAAGGATGGGCGACCTCGATTTTGCGTAGATTTTCGAAAACTAAACGAGGTTTCGGAGAGGGATGCTTACTCTATCCGCTCTATTTCACACATTCTGGACAAGTTACGGAGAGCAAGTTACATAAGTACGCTTGACCTGAAAGAAGGATATTGTCAAGTCTCCCTTGCGAAAGAAGGCCGCAAGCTCACAGCTTTTATAGTTCCTGGAAGAGGTTTATTCCACTTTAAAGTAATGGCATTTGGGCTCCACTTCGCACCGGCTACTTCTCAGAGACTGCTGGATCAGGTTATTGGTACCGATTTAGAACCATTCCCTTTCGTGTACCTAGATCACATAGTTTTCGTGACTGGTACATTTCAGGAGCACCTGCGAATCCTCGGGGAGGTATTTTAACGCCTTCGTGACGCGTATCTTCAGGTCAAACCAGAGGAATGTCAGTTTTGCAGAACTTCAATGAAATACCTAGGGCATGTCATTTCCGCAAATGGTATACACACAGATCCCGATAAAGTGGTGGCGATTCTTGCCATTCCCGAGCCTCGTACTATAAGGGAACTACGGCGCTTTCTTGGGATGGCGTCGTGGTATCGTAGGTTTATTCCGAAATTTAGAGATAGTAGGACCACTAACTTGCCTACTAAAGAAGAAACAGAAGTGGACTTGGACGCAAACACAGGCTAAATCATTTGCAGAGTTGCGAAATAGGTTGACTCAGACTCCTATCCTTGCCTGTCCGAATTTCAACGAGCCCTTCGCCATTCAAACCGATGGGTCAGACAACGGAATAGGGGCGACCTTAACCCAAAATATTGAAGGTGCAGAAAAAGTCATTGCATATGCGAGTCGAATGTTGTCTGCATCCGAAAAAAATTATTGTGCAACCGAAAAAGTCTGGCAGTGGTATGGGCAATTGTAAAAATGAGGCTTTATATAGAGGGTTACCACTTTACCGTAATAACAGATCACCAATCTTCACGATGGTTGCACTCGATCAAGTCGCCAGCAGGCAGATAAGCCCGTTGGGCTATGTATTTACAGCAGTTTGACTTCGACATCCGATACCGCTAAGGAAGTTTGAACAAAGTTGCTGATGCGTTATCACGCACGCCAAATCCTGATTCAGCAGAAAACGAAGAAATTTGGTCAACTGACACCGCCGCCGGTTGTGCCTGGCACAAAAACCAGATGGTAAAAGTCGTGGATAAACCTAAGGAATACCCGGATTACTGTATCCAAGATGGTAAGCTTTTCCGACATTTTTGGGATTCCGCCAACCTTCACGAACCAGAGCTGTCTAGTCCGTGGAAACTTTGCGTCCCCAAGGGCAAAGAAATCAGACCCTCAAAGAATGTCACGACGACGCACTCGCCGGGCATATGGGTATCTCAAAGACCATTGGTCGACTAGCTCACAAATATTACTGGCCAGGAATGTTTCACGAAGCAGCGAGGTACGTTAGAAGATGTAAATCCTGTCAAAAGTATAAGATATCTCAACAACAGCCACCAGGTGAGATGCAACCAGATATACCAGCAGAACCCTGGGAAACGGTATGTGCCGATTTGATAGGACCGCTTTCCCGATCGTCCAAAGGAAACACGTTTTTGTTTATGGCTCAGGATAAATTTACGAAATGGATAGAATTTCGACCATTGAGAAGAGCGACTGCTCCTTCCGTATGTAAGGCTTTCTACGAAGAGGTTTTCTTGAAATTTGATGTCCTGAAACAGTAATTTGCGACAACGGCAAACAGTTTGTTAGTAAATATATTCGAGGTCTCTTGAAAGAAATGAATGTAAGAATCCGTTTCACGCCACCGTATAGTCCCCAAGCCAATGCAGCGGAGAGGGCTAATGGTACCTTCAAAACACTGATCGCTCAATTCTGTGGGGATAATCAGCGGAAATGGGATGAGAAACTATTTGAGTTAGCCTTCGCGATGAATACAGCTAAACAAGAGAGCACTGCTTTCTCTCCAGCTTTTCTAAACTTTGGACGTGAGCTTAATACCCCAAGCATGATATCACGTGAAAAGTAACAAACTGAGAGGACAGTAGGGGATGCAGATCCTGTCGAAATTGGACCAGACGAAATAAACATCCAAACAATAAGATTGAGGAAACTACGAGAAACCTTCGAGTTAGTGCGTATTATGTTATCACGCGCCTTCAATAACCAGAGTCACCATTATAACTTACGCCGCCGAGATTGGAAATGCACTATTGTTGACGTAGTATGGCGGAAAGAGAGACCACTTTCCTCAGCCATTGACCGGTTCAATGCAAAACTCGCGCCGAAATATTCCGGTCCGTTTTCCGTAACACGAATTGTGTCACCGGTTGTCTATGATTTGAGGGATGAGAGCGGAAGAAGGTTTCGACATATACATATTAAAGACCTTAAACCCTACAACGATTTACCTTGTTATAGATAATTTACCATGTGGAAAGGCAGACTGCCCGGAGAACCTCCACGTGGAGGAAAAGTCCCTCCAGTCACAATTTAGGAGAAGCCGCTAGAGACCGCTAGATTTGCCACACTATTACGATCTTACGCCAAACGATCTATTGAGACTGTAATGTTTCGATTAAACATTTCCATTGTTGGAAAATAACTTTATACTTTCAATATTCATCTTTATTCATATGCATATATACATTTGATGATTTCACATATATATGCTTCAGGAACTGGCAAACAGATGTTAAAATTCGCACAATGCGCTGATGCCGCATTGTAACCCCTTTACTTACTGAATAATAAACCAATATATTATACTTCTCCTCTTCAAAAAAAATTAAATACCGAAATACAAAAGAAGAAAGAATCAGAATCAATAACAAATAAATATGAGCGTACTGTCTTATCATGTAAACATTAAACGTTCAATAGCCTTAACAAACCTTTTTGGGCGATTCGCTCTAATAGGCACACCATATGATTCACCATTAGACACTGTCACTTTCCTCCTTTCCATAGATTCACTTTTTTCGAAGATCTTATTTCTATCACTTTCGAAAAGTTTACATTCATTATATACATTCGTTTTAATCTGATTTAAATGTCGTTTCCACAATACATTATTCATAGAAGGAGTTCTAACTAAATGAATAGACTTGCTTATTTTTTCTTTGATAACGCCTTTTATCCAAGAAGGCTTCTTAGGGTTCCTATAATCCCTAAGAATAACATTTTCTCCAACAATAAATTCTGAGAACCTTTTACCACCATGATATTTCTTCTTTATTTCTTGTTGACGTAATACTTTACGTTTAATATCATTATTCACCTGACACTTCTGTGGTGGTAAAAGATTGTCAAACCTAGTGCGTACCTTTCGATTGAACAATAATCGAGATGATGCAACACCATTGGTACTATGGGCCGTATTTCTAAAATCGCATAAAAAAATACATAATAACAAATTCAAATTGTCAGCAAGTTGCGATTTCCCCAAAGCGTTTTTTAGCGAGCTCTTTATTGTTTTGGCTGCATTTTCCGCGCCCGCCCCCATTTGAGGATGGCTCATAAGGTGGCGACGTTTTATGTTTAATATTATTCATAGACAAGAATGTCTCAAACTCTACCGACATTTAAGAAGTAGCATTATCTAAAACTATTTGTCTAGGTAACCCAAATCTAGCAAATGTGCTTGTAATGGAATTTACCGGAAAAACTTCAATCCATTTAGAATGAGCATCTATAATTATTGAAAGTATTTATATAAAAAAGGTCCCAAATAATCAATATGTAACCTCTCCCAGTGTTGATCAGGAAATGTCCATGGGCTTAATACCGTTTCATTTGGAGACTTTTTATGAAAAGTACTAGTTTCACAACTTGAAGCCATTTTTTCAATTTCTTCATTTAGCTCTGGCCACCAAAAATAATAACGGGCCAAGCTTCTCATTTTTACAGCTCGTAAAACAGCAGTTTTTTTCGTAAACTCTCTGGTATAATTATTCTATTATTCCATAATATGCATTCCTTTTCAATGCTCAACTCTTTTTCAAGCCGATGAAACCTTTTATGCTTATCGGTTATAAAACGGGGCCAACCCGATAACAAGTAATGTTCTATTTGCGATAAAATTTTGTCTTCTATAGTAGCTTGCTGGATCGAATTGAAATCAATTGGAAAATCCTCATTCTTCGAAAAATAATTATTAAAATTAATATCAACATTTTTCCACTCACTTTCTTTCATTTCTATTGGTAAGCGAAATAAACTGTCCGCCGGATTATTTTCTGATTTCACAGATTTAATGTCGTACTGATAAATTGGACGAAATGACCGCCCAGCGCCTCAATCTATTTGCGGAAAATTGAGGAATAGATTTTAATGGATGGAAAATCGAAACAAATGATTTATGGTCAGTGAGAAGCGTGAATTTACGTCCATATAAATTTTGATTAAATTTACAAAGTGAAAAAATTATACTTAATCCTTCTTTCTCAATCTGACTATATTTTAATTCACTTTCAGATAAAGTTCGCGATGCGTATGCTATTGGTTTTCCGAACCATCCGGATAAGTGTGACTTATTAAGCCCCCCACTCTGTAATCACTAGCGTCCACACTTAATTGTATGCCTAAATCAGAGTCATAGTGCACTAAAATTGGCGCTGAGGTCAGTAACTGTTTAACTTAGGAAAAAGCGTGATCGCAGTCTGACGACCATAACCACTTAACCTTTTTCTTCAACAAATTATACAGAGGAAGAGACACTGCTGCTAAATTTTGAACGAAAGATCCATAATAATTCATGAGACCTAAAAAACTTTTTAGGTGAGTAACATTCTGAGGGGCAGGTGCTTCTTAAATACTCTTAATTTTATCTTTTGACGTATGTAACCCTGTTTTATCTATATCAAAACCTAAGTAGGATATTTTGTCCGGAAAAAACTGCACTTATTCAAAGATATTTTGAGCCCTGAATTTTGTTATATTTCGAAAACATTTTTCAGTCTGCTGAGGTGCTCCTGACGGGTTTTTCCCGTCACTAATATATCATCTAGGAACCCAATTACTCCATCTAATCCCAGAAGCAAAGAATCCATAATCTTTTGAAATTTTGCCGGAATACTGAAAATGCCAAAAGGAGCCCTATTATATTGATACATTGAAACCCGTGTGTGTTGAAATTGTCATCAGCTCCTTAGAATTTTCATCTGAACGCACCTGTTGATATGCACATGAGAGATACAATTTTGAAAATTTAGTGTCTCCATGTAACCTAAAAAAAATCTCCCTTATGCGTGGTAAAGGATACTTGTCAATCTCTATGAAAGAAATTACCGTTACCTTGAAATCTCCACAGATACGTATGCTTCCATCTTTTTTTAGCACTGGCACAATTCGTGTACCCCAAGGACTGTAATTTACTGGCGTGATTACACCTAATTTTTCTAATCGTTCTAATTCTACCTCTACTTTTTTTTCATGGCGAAAGGTAACGGACGTGCTCAAAAAAATTTTTGGGAAACATTATTTGATAACAGTTTAACTGAAATCCTGGTGAAAACACTCGTGAAAATTTCTTAAATTAAATATTTATATCCTCAGGTGCCCCCAAAAAATTTAAACAAGGCATATATAGCTGAAGCATATTGTAAAAATCTCGACCAAGTAACGGGGGCCCTGTTGCATTTTCAATTATATAAATAGATAACTTAGCTTGTTAATCCCTAAAGTTTATCAAACAATTGATATACCCTAAAGGAATTATTTGATCACCATTGTACAATTTGAAAATTTTATTTGTTGCTTCGATATGTTTACCTTAGAAATTCTCTGAATAAAAATGTTCTGGTATTACACTGTAGCTTCATCCTGTATCAAGATTCAAACTTAAAAATCTGCCATTGTCAACTTGAATATTCATCACAATGGGCTTAACAGAATCCTGTATGCTATACGAGGTGTAATCCTCCTCTTCGAAAAAATTAAAAATTTCCGAATTCTGTTCAGAATTTGGCACTTCTACATAATGTTGGTCGGCTTTGTCACTAACATTACTGTTCTGACCATATTGCGTTTGTTTCCTTGTCGGACACATGGGAGATAAATGACCTTGAATTTTACAAAAGTAGCAGAAACTTTCTTTGGGGAAACATCTATTTGACGTATGATTCTTTTCACCACAAACTTTACATTGTTGCAATTCTGTAATTGAAGACTTTCTTACATTTCTTACACTGTGATGGTGCCTATCTCTACCACCTTGCACATACATAAACTCCGGTTCCATTTTCATCTGACCTGAGGGTGCACTACTACCTTTGATCACAGCGCATTTCAAATCAGCAATTGCAATTATATCTTCAAATTCAACTTCCTTTCGACGTCCTTTTTCAAGACTTAAAAATGAGCTAACGCACGAAACATGTTGACCATTCAAATTATTAAATGAATCGTGAAACATTAAGCCATGAGTTTAATTTATTTTAATATTCAATTATGTTTCACCAAGAGTTAAGCGATAATTCAATCTCATTCACTAATGTTTGTTATACGAGCTCCATTCATTTCGTGACTATATCAGAAATGTTTGACCTTGAATCCTTCTCATGAAAAAATCTAACCTTATTGCTCATTTCTCAATCAATTTTGCAATTATCTTCAGCCCTACATTTGAACGTGTAATGAATATCCCAACAGAGCATTCAATTGAAATTGCATTTATTTCATTAAGGGTCAATATTTCGTGTAATCTGACAAGGCTAAAAAAGTATATACTTCAGCACTCCTGAGTAATAATGTCTCAGGTGGCCGGAAAAAAAAATAACTTCAATAAATTAATACTTTTCGTTTTATTCGCTTTAGTTATGTGCCTTTCCGATCTATGTCTCTTCTGAAAGTACACTCCAGTCATTTATTATCAAGTAACGACTTTGATAATTTTGCAACAAGAATGTTCTCATGTCTGATTGATACCTAAAATGTATAATCTTTGATATCTATCACTTTCAATTCAATTCTTCACTAATCAAATAACTGAGTCTATGGTATACTATTTTTGCAATACAATATATTTTTAGGTGGCAAAAGTTCCACCTTCAATTATTATGATGGAAATATTATGGAAGAAAACATTTTGTTCCATTTTCTTGCAATTGGTTGCAGAAAAATATGGTTATACATTGCTAGACAACTTTATTGAGTACTGAACTTTTATTGAAAGAAAATTTGGAAGCAGGTGAGAAATCAATTCATTAGGTATTTTTCGATATTTAGTGTTTTTGTTTCTAATTTAATCGACTTGAAAAATTCGGTTTAATTATAATTTATTACTCAATGAAATCACTTTTTCTATTTATATTGTTCAATACGGCTTTATGCATCTAACACTTAACAATCAAGTCATGACGAATAAATTGAATATTTTCAATGTTAACCGATCCTAATATCAAGTTTTTACTGTTCAAGTATAAATGCTCGTATTTCTGTTCTTGTGGACCATGATGAATTTTTTTTAGATGCAAAGACCGAGAGAATTCATAAAAAAAATTGAGCAATCTGCACAATTCAATTTCATTTCTGTGATGCCAAAATATTGATAACATTAAAATGGCAAATAATAACGAGGGAATTCTCGACAGAGGTCATGAATGAATTGATGTTAAGAATTTGAATGAAAAACAGAAGAAATATGCCCTTGGATTTGGTATATTCGTGACTAAAAAAAAAAACTAATAAGTTGTTAGATTGTAGAACACATATATCATTGGTCATGGAATAGAGATCCATGAATTTGCTCGATGAGAGAACTGCGCAAGGAATTTCTGAAAATTGTGATGATTTTATAACTTCATCAGGATTGACTTACGAAAGACAACCAGGTAGTTTAATAACTGATTGTTCTCAATTGCATCTTGAAGCAATCTCGGGTAGTTTTGTGGAGAAATTATAAAATTTGAAAACTAACTACTTGTTGGACTTAATACAGGATAGCATCATAACCTACATAAAATCATAATGCCTTTTGTAATTGATATGTTATTAGTGTATTACTGATTATTTTTCATACACATATTTTCCTGACTGCAGATGATACCTACATCAAGAACCTGATTACGTGAACATGTTCCACATCAAAGCTTTTAACAAAATATTATTGGCACCTGGATCTTCATTGTACGTTCAAATTTGGTGGCTAATGTCTATTTTGGGTTTTTAAGGGGTGAAAACAAATTTGGTTTCTCATAGCTGTTCATTTTCAAACCTTTTCTAAAAAATGGTTCGATAATTTTCTGAAGTATTAGGTAATTATTATATATTGCATTATATGCTCGAAATAAAAAAAAAATAACTTCTACTTCACTATTGATTTATTAAGAATCTCTATGCTGGGTAATTTTCAAGTATCTTTAAAGTATATTTAATAAACTAATAAACTAATCAAAAAATTAGTTTTGACGAAGCTGTAATATAACAACGAAACGCCAACAAAAATAAACTTTTTCATATCCAAAAAGCCTGTTATTGCTAAAAACTTTCAAAATAAAATAATATATATATATATATATATATATATATATATATATATATATATATATATATATATCTCCAAAGATAAATGTACTTCAGTTGGCCTTTTTTTGACAGATTTTAACGATTATAAATTCATATGACTTCGGAAGTACTATGTTAGGAAGTCTTAACTTTAAAATTTACTTAACTAAATTTTCCTTCGGGAATTTTGCGACATGATTTGAAATAGAGTTAACTGTGTATGCATCAGTACGACTCATTCTTTGTACTCAAATTTCAACGTTCTATCTTTCCTTACAATCGATAGTGAAGACTACATATCTTTTAGAAGTTTTGTTAATTACTACTTTGAATTTTCCTCCAATCCTGTGGTAGTTAAGTTGAGCTTTCTTGTCTCACTACATAGTAGGAAGAAAAGAAATCATCCTATTAGGAGAAATGTGGAAGTTTGAATAAAAATCAGAATTGACTCTAACAACAGAGGATATTCTTGACCTCTTAGTTATATTTCTGAACATGCAATAATAATTGCATTCAGATTTGAGACAAAAAAAGGTCAGCTAACTAGAATCACTAGATTTTAAGAGTAGTAACAATGGTTTAAAACCCAAAGGTAATTTTCTTGCAGCTTCTTCCTCCCTAAATATGAATTTTTGACTGAAGCTGTTTGAGTTCACTCCTTTATTCAACATACGTGAAAGTGTTCACATTTCTCCGTTGATAATTACATTTTTGAGTTTTGAATATACCTAGAAATCAAAAATCATGGAATTATTATGAAAGATTATGAAGTGCCAGTTGAGCTTTACCTTGAAATATACTTCAATTGAGCTTTATTCAACTTATTTCATCCTATGACATATGTTATGATCTAGCAACTTATCTAGCATTGAGTGGCTTGGCAGAAAATTATATTGTCAGGTGTAAGTTTCAGAAAGTCATTTGTACAACTTCTTGGGATGCTGGTATGACTACATGAACTTGCTATTTTAGTTTGGACCCAGGAGAACTCATGAAAATTCTCGAAATTCTTGATAATTATACAAATATTTTTTTTCATATTGTATATATTTTCATCTAAAATAATAGGATAGAATTATTTGTTTTACCTGAACGATATTTGTGTTGAATTTGTTTCCAAAATTTTCATGAAAAAATATCAAGGTATACAAAAAGACACAAATGATGATAAATTTCAACAATAACTCAGTAATTTGGCTACACTTATCATCTCAATGCAATAACATAAGGTGGTCACAGTTATCTATTTTAGTTTTGAATATCATTGAGAAATGTGACATTTATAATTGTATGAATTTATTATTGTATTGAATATCATTATATATAATATATTCATCATTGATTTAGTTAGAGATTATAAGATATATCAATAGAACATAAATATTCCACCCGATGGTATATATTTCACTGAATTTTATGATGTTTCATGGAAAACATTTTCAACTTTCACTTTATCATTCGCTTCAGTTATCACGTTTCTTTCTACTAGTCTCGATAACAATATTTTACTTAAGTTGTTTTGAATTATGTCTCACTACGGTATTGAATTTTCAATTCAGTAAGTATGGTCTAACATCAATCTATCTTTATGACGGAACTATTGTTTTTTAGATTTTTCATTGTTAAATTTCTGATACATAACTCACTTATCAATTGAGATCAAATTATTCATATTAAAATGAAGCTCTAACTTTCACTCCAATTTTTTGAATAATGAATTGTGTTGTAAAAATTCTTGTGTAAATCAAATTCTTGACTTAATGTATCACGAATTTGTGAAACATTAAGGCAACAGTTTTATTAAAATTTTTATTCAATCGTGTTTCACCAAGAGATAAGCAATAATTCAATCTCAATTTTGCAGTATATTGGTACTGACTTAATGTTGAACATCGCATGTTTCATTCATTATTCTAGCAAGCATTTCCAAAAAACACCTTTAATACCAAGTAGTATCCTATTGAATACACTTATTGATCATATCAAACATACAGATAGAAAACTTAGCTCTGAACATTCAATTCAGTTGCTATATACCTAGATGTATAAACAAATATAGATGTGTTTTATACAGTGCATTCCTTATATATGACATAGAACAATTAGTTACCACGAAACAAAAAAAATAGTGAATACTACTATTTGCTGAATGTTCAACGATATAATGATATTCCATTTGCAATATAATACTTTATATCATGTGTTAAACTGATTGGACTTAATAATATATTTTAAACAATTTCAATTTTTTTTTTCATGTAAGTGCTCTAGTATTTGATAATATGGGATAGTGAGTAGTCTAGTATTTATCTTGTGGAAATTACATAGTAAGCTGATTTAGACTACATTGAATATTAGTGGTAACATAAAAACAAACTATATAAATACAAACATTTCCAACGAATTTTATCTTTTCTCACTATTCTGTCTGTCTTCATACTTGATTTCCTTGCTGAAATATATATTGTTTTTCTTTTCTAGTCGAAGTATGATAATTATATTATAGACAATTATGAGATATCTTGCATCCATTAATTAACTCCATGGCAGAATGTAGCACAATATAATATTCATAAGCCGAAGCAATTTTTACCTAGAGGATTCTGAAATATTTCCTTAATAGTGGCATATTCAATTCCATTTGAGCTCTTAATTGTGTATCCTAAAATATAGTGAATTCAATGTAATTTTTCAATCACTAGTTTAGTTCAGAAATTCTTTTTATGAAGTAGCAGATCATTATTCCACTAATAGTTATTCCATCCAGATTGAATAGATCCAAACACCTCGACAAATATTTATAACGATATATATTCACAATATGCAATATCATATCTGATATTTGGACAATACAATTCACAATTTCAATGATATTCAAATAAAACCTTCATTCCTTTTGATGAGCGGTAACCTAAAAGACAAACTAGCCATTGACAGTTCGAAACAGTTGGTAACTACCAACTGCATTCCCCTCTTGCCTCACTTCCGTCATAAAAATATATATCTGGTAACGAGTAGAGTGTGAGGGCGATATAAACATATATTCATATATATATATATATATATATATATATATATATATATATATATATATATATATATATATATATATATATATATATATATATATATATATATATATATATATATATATATATATATATATATATATATATATATATATATATATATATATATATATATATATATATATATATATATATATATATATATATATATATATATATAATATTTCTTTACTGGGTTGAGGTCAATTTTAACATTTCTTCTAGATTTACTTCGCAGGACTTTATTACGCGTTTCGGTTCTAAAAACCATTTTCAAATAATATTGTCCAAAATTGTCAACAACTACAAAAACTCGGTATTAAAAACAAATAGATAAAGGTTAAAAATTTTAAACAACTTACTCTTTATATGTATATAACAAAAAACATTGAGGACATTAGTTTTCACAAACAATTTTGGGAGAATCACTTTGCTTCAATCATGCACCTTGGTATTACCTGTCTTAATTGAAAATAATACTCACTGATAATGTCACACATTATGTTTATATTTACTTTCTTTTTTTCTGTTGTGATTCATGTATGCATGATTGCAGGATTACAAGATGAAATATATCTACAAATTTTTCATGCAATGATGGTTAATTTGAAATGATATTATTATATATTTGATTGAAGTTTTCTATATATGTCTTAGAGTTAATGGTATTCTTGTCAAGTTGAACAGCAATCATTTCTTTTATATTTCTTTTCTGGTCATTATATTCATTATCTACTATTTCTACATTATCAAAATCAAAAGTGTGTAGATTTTCGATGGCATGTTTTGCTAGTGCCGTGCATTTGACATTATTTCTTATGGAGTATTTTTGTTCGTAGATTCTCTTGTGTATATACTGTTTTTTTTCCGATGTAACTAGCATTGCAATTAGTACATTTAATTTTTTAAATGGAATGTGTGGTGTTTCGTTTATCATTTTTTGGTTTTAACTCAGTAAAAAAACGTTTTGTATAGTTATTCGGTATATGTGCTACTTTGATGTCATATTTTTCAAGGCAAAGTTTAATTTTCTGTGATAAATTTGGTACAAAATTGATTCCAACATATCTTACATTTTCCTTATTCGTTTCATTTTTTCTGTTGGCTTCTGTGTTATAAATTTGATGGATTTTTTTATTTATTATGGGTTCAGTAAAATATGGAGGGTAATTATTTTTATTCAATACTTCTTTCACTTTTTTTAGATTTTGAGGTCTATGGGAAGGATGTGACAATTTAATTGCTTGATCTGTTAGGTTATTCACAACATTTTTTTTTGTACTTTGCTGGCACTTCTGATAAATAATTTAAGTATCTTTGGGACCACACTGTTTTATTAAACCAATTTGTTTGAATTTTGCCTTTTTTATTATATTGTATTGTTATATTAAAAACGTTCAAAGAATTTTCTTGCTCAACTTCAATTGTGTATTGTAAACGTGGATTGAAGGAGTTAAACTTTTCAAGTATTTCATTTATTTTCTCCTTTGGAATAGACGTCATACAGTCATCAACGTACCTTTTGAAAAATAACGGTTTAAAAGTGAGTTTAGGAATGATGTTGTTTTCTATTTCTTCTAATACAAGATTAGCAATAGTGTATGAGATGGGTGAGCCCATGGGTATTCCGAATACTTGTGTAGAATTGGTTATTAAAGTAGAAGTAAGTTGAGTTTGAGCAAAACTTGACACCATTTATGAACTCTGTTTTTGGTAACGTGGTATAAGGTTCTAATAAACTCCATTTTTTGTCTATCACTTCTATTGCTAACTGCGATGGTACGTTTTTGAACAACGAAATAACATCCAAGGAAACAAGAATGAAGTTGTTAGGTATTTTTTGTGTTTTTATGAAGTTACAGAAGTCCCAGGAATCCTTTACAAAAGTTGGTGTTTAACCAATAATCTTAGAAATTGTTTCGGAGAGGTATTTTGAAAGTTTATAAGTGGGGGAATTTAAAGTACTTACTATGGGTCGGAGAGGGACATCATTTTTATGTAGTTTTGGAAGGCCGTAGATATATGGAGAATGGCCGTTATGGCATATCAGTTTATTTTTCAGTTCTTTGGATATGAATTTTTTATTAAACCAAGTATTAATCATTTTATTCAAAGCAAGTTGAGTATTCAATTCAGTAATATTGCACAAATTCGTGAAACACTGGGTCAGGAATTTGATTTGAATTATTACTACACGCGTCATAATTCAAAAAATTGAGTTTTGGATAGAGACCTCCATTTTAATATAAATAATTTATTCTCAATTTAGTATGACCAATTTAACAATGAAATATCTGAAAAACAATACTTCCATCATGAAGATGAAGTGATGTTAGACCATACTTGCTGAATTGAAAATTAAAAACCGTAGTGAGACGTAATCCGAAACAGTTTCAACTGTAGTAAAATATTGTTATTGAAACTAGTAGAATAGATACGTGATAACTAAAGCGAATGAAAAAATGAAAGTTTATCCATAAAACATCATAAAATCCAGTGAAATATATACCATGGGGTGAAAAATTTATGTTCTATTGATGTATCTTATATATTTATTCGTTTAGGAAATGGAATTCTGACAACGATGAAACCAACAATTGCATATACACATTGAGAAATGGAGAAATCATAATGCATATATAACTAACACCTCACACGTTGCATATATAATTAATCTCTAACTAAATCTATGATGAATATATTTTATATAATGATATTTGATATAATAATAAATCAATACAATTATAAATGTTATATTTCTCAATGATAAACAAAACTAAGTTAGATAACTGTAACCACCTTATGTTATTGCATTGAGATGATAAGTGTAGCCACATTACTGAGTTAGTGTTGAAATTTATCATTATTGATGTCTTTTCTGTATACCTTGATATTTTTTCATGAAAATTTCGGAAACAAATTCAACACAAATATCGTTCAGGTAAAACGAAATAATTCTATTCTAATATTTTAGATGAAAATGGACAATGAAGATCCAGGTGCCAATAATATTTCGTTAAGATTTTTGATGTGGAACATGTTCACGTAATCAGGTTCTTGATGTAGGTATCATCTGCAATCCGGGAAATATATGTATGAAAAATAATCGGTGAGGACACTAATATCATAACAATCACAGAAGGTATTATGATTTGATGTAGGATAGGATGCTATCCTGTATTGAGTCCAACAAGTAGCTAATTTTTAAATTTCATACCTTCTCCACAAAAGTACCCCAGATTACTTCAAGATGCAATTAGGAACAATCAGTCATAAAATTATTTGGTTGTCGTTCGAAAGTCAATCCTGACGAAGTTATGAAATCATTACAATTTTCAGAAATTCCTTGCGCAGTTCTTTCATCGAGCAAATTTATGGGAGCGAATATATTTCACCAATCTTTCTGCAATAGCCTGTATTTTTGCATCTGTTATTAACTTATTAATTTCATTCAGTCACGAATATACCAAATCCCAGGGCACATTCCTTTCGTTTCTCATTAAAATTTTTAACATCATTTCATTCATGACCACTGTCGAGAATTCCCTTGTTATTATTTCCCATTTTAATGTTATCAATATTTTGGCATCACTTTTCCATTCGTCAATTTTGCTCAATGTTTTTATGAATTTTCTCGGTTTTTGCATCTAAAAAAATTCATCACGGTACATAAGAACATAAATACGAGCATTTATACTTCAAGAGTAAAAACTAGATATTACGATCGGTTCCGATTGAAAATATTCAATTTATTCGTCATGACTATTGATTGTTAAATTTTAAAGTGTAATTTACAACATCATTATTGATATTTGGACCATAAAATTCACAAATTTCATGATATTCAAATAAAACCTTCATTTGTTCTGATGAGCGGTAACCTAAAAGACAAACTAGCCATTGACAGTTCGAAACAGTTGGTAACTACCTACTGCATTCTCCTCTCGTCTCACTTCCCGCCATAAAAATATATATCTGGTAACAAGTAGATTTTGAGGGCGATGTGAACATATATATATATATATATATATATATATATATATATATATATATATATATATATATATATATATATATATATATATATATATATATATATATATATATGTAGCAATTTCTTGAACCTTTTAGTTTCTTCCTTAAAACAGTACATAGGGAAAGCCGGTTCATTAATTCTTCGTCGTATTTTATAATTCCGAAACTCGGATTCATAGTCAACGGGATCTGGGCTCCCCTCCATTGTTTTGTCGGTGAGGCGCAAGATGTTGTAATCTCAGCTGAAGTTCGACCATCGCTTCAATTTTATCGTTCATTTACATCTAACATTCGATAAGTGAAATTTGGGTTGTGGTAAGTCTGTAATTATTACGCTGTAGAAATTGCTTTTGACTGTTTCCTTTTTAATTGCTTGCTGATGCTTTATTGAATGAATATATTTATGCTTTTGAAATAACGCAAAACTCATTTTATGCTGTGGTTTGTAATTTCCACTCTAAATGTTTCACGCCTTTGCCATGCTTTCATCCGATCCGTATATCTTACATTTATTTTATATAATTTCAATTCAGTAAATTCCTTAATGCATGCTATTTCTATCATTTATGTATTAATTTTCGGTTTATTCAAATTCTAAATTTGTAGCACATTTTTCATCGAGCTTCCGCCATTTTAAATTACTAATTTCAGCAATTCATCTTCACACATCGTGGGTTTGAGACACCATTTTTGTAATATTGAACTATGTAGAATTAGGAAGATGAATGTGCTTTGAATCACACACGTATTGTATTATGTAGTAGAAATGTTGTTAAATTAGAAAACGGATCTGGCAAAGGACATTATCGAAAATCCACTCCTAATACCTTTGAACATCCTTCAGGAACCCCTTTACGTTGCCACCTTTCGTTCCCGATTACGCTGTGCAGTTGGGTCGCCAGATCAATTTGGTTATTGAAGAGTATCGCCTGTACCAGTGGTGATCCAGAGGCTGTAGAAGTTTTGTCCAGGGGTTGAACCCCGAGAATAGCAGGAACAAATATCGACCAGGGGTGAAGCCAGTATCGATTGTACCGACAGAAAACTTTCAGTCAGATCCTAATTGTTAAAGATAAGTGTCATAAAAGGATAGATTATTATAGCATAGTAAAATCAATTGTCGTTTCATTGAGAGTTGGAAATGCGCTTGGGGAGTATCATGGCGCCCTCCTTACAACTTTATATTACATTATAAATGTCAAATAGAATATTTTGAGAAATTAAGAACCTAAATTTAGAGCTAGTAAGTTCCACTTTTTTCTTAAGATTGAATCTTAGGGTCGGGGAAGAAGGAACCTTACAATATATATATATATATATATATATATATATATATATATATATATATATATATATATATATATATATATATATATATATATATATATATATATATATATATATATATATATATATATATATATATATATATATATATATATATATATATATATATATATATATATATATATATATATACAGTAATACCCCGACTTACGCTACCTCGACTTACGCGAATTCGGAGTTACGCGATTTAATTTTCTCGTCTATTCGTTTTTTGTTTGAACGCCGTGCAGTCAAGGTCAAGCGGCGGCGTTTGTTTCTGACTCCCCCGCCCGCATTATTATTCGTTCAGTTTACAACAAGCACATACGTGTAGTGCGGAATCGGCGCGTAGGTACACATAAGTTACGATTTTGTGTTTTTTTTGTGCGTTGTGCGACGACCTGAGATATTTACTAAGTACTATGGCATCCAAACGAAGTAGAACCGACTCTTTTGCTTTAAACAAGAAGAGAAAAACATTATCTTTGGAGTGTAAACTTAACATTATTAAAGACTACGATGCAAAAATAAAAATTTGTGATTTAGCGAAGAAGTATGAACTTCCGGAATCGACAGTCAGATCAATTACGATAAGTAAAGAAAAAATTCTCGAAGCTGTGAAAAATGCTCAGTCTTTGAATTCAAGCATCATTCGTAAACGGCATGGTATTATCGCTGAAATGGAAACATTGTTAAAATTATGGTGTGATAATCAAGTAAGTGTGAAAAATTGTCCTATTGATCAGAACACGGTGTGCTTTCAAGCTAAACAAATTTTTGAGAAATTAAAAGAAGAAGCTGGGGAGATGGCTAAAGATGAAACGTTTAAAGCCAGTAACGGTTGGTTCAGCCGGTTCAAAAGTCGCTGTAACTGGCACAGCATTGCAGAAAGTGGAGAGGCGGCAAGTGCAGATAAAGAGGCAGCATCTCTCTATCCAGAGAAACTCAAAGCTATGATAAATGAAGATGGCTATACCAGCCAAACCATATTCAACGTAGATGAAACTGGCCTATTTTGGAAGAAGATGCCTAAAAGAACTTTTATTGCGCGTGAAGAGAAAACTTTTCCAGGTTTTAAGGCCGCCAAAGATCGATTGACAGTGATGCTTGGCGCGAATGCAGCTGGTGACTTTAAATTAAAACCTCTCTTAGTTTATCGCTCGGAAAATCCAAGAGCATTAAAAAACAAATCTAAAGCTGGTTTGCCCGTGATTTGGAAGTCGAATCGTAAAGCTTGGGTGACGGCCTCCCTTTTTGAAGACTGGTTTGGTCATCACTTCATACCTGAAGTCGAACGTTATTGCCAGTCTAAACAAATCCCGTTTAAAGTGATGCTATTAATCGACAACGCGCCAGGTCATCCTCCTGCTACTTTAACTAGTTTCGACCCACGTGTGAAAGTTGAATTTTTGCCACCAAATACAACCAGCTTGCTTCAACCGATGGACCAGGGCGTTATCAAAACATTCAAAGCTTATTACACGAGACGATCGTTTGCACATCTGCATGAAGCTATGAGACAAAACAACGAGCTCTCTGTTAAAAGAATTTTGGAAACAATTCAACGTTTTAGAAGCAGTGAGAATCATTGGAGAATCTTGGAATGAAATTTCACAAAAAACTTTGAATGGCGTCTGGAAAAAACTCTGTCCATTTTTTTCTCCACTGTGACTCAGGCGGAATTAGTGTCAGGGCCTGATGAAATTTGCAATGTGATCAAAGACGTTGTCGAACTTGGTAGACAAATAAATTTAGAAGTGGATAGTGATGATGTTCAAGAGCTGTTGGATTCACACAATGAGGAGCTTACAATTGATGAGCTCATAACAATGCGTGAACAAGAGGAAGAAATTGATAATCATGATTCTTTGGATCCAGTTCAATTAGAAGATCAAATGACAGTTGGAAACTTGACAGAAGCCCTCAGTTCGATTGAAAAAGGGTTATCAATTTTGGAAAGCATAGACTCCAATGAAGAGCGCAGTTTTGTTACAAAATATGGAATAAAAAAATTACTAGGATGCTACGAGGAGATATTACGGGAGAAGAAAAAATCATTGACTCGTCAGACGACTTTGTTACAATTTATGAAACCTTCTACATCAAAATAACTTCGGATTGTGTTTATACACTCTATTAATATAGTTTGTATATTGTAATGTCATATTATTTAGAATTAGATACTAATTATTTCCTAAATTATTGTTTTATTTAGTCTCCAGTCCCAATTAAACATACTTTGTATGTCTTTATATGCAAAATTGTACCCCGACTTACGCGAATTCGACTTACGCGGATAGCGCTCAGTCCCACCTATCGCGTAAGTCCGGGGTATTACTGTACATATATATATATATATATATATATATATATATATATATATATATATATATATATATATATATATATATAGTGACAGTGACTTCTTAGTGTTAACAACCACTTGCCGACATGAGTAATGTATTGGTATTTTTATTGTGGAAATTTAGAATTGAACTTACATTTCAAAAGGTTTGAACTCGACTGGGATTCGAACCCAGGTCTTCAAATTCTTCAATTTCAAAGAATTTGTTGTCCAAGCTTTCTTTCCTTTAGATTCATTAATTCATCATCTCATTTCATTTACTGTTGTTTGATTCAATCTTTCATTTAGGCCATTTGAATAAGGAGTATTCAATATCTTATCTATTCATATCTGTATAGATAAGTCTGATTTTCTGTTGTTTCAAATAATTATTGAATTCATTAGAGTTAAATCCTGGATTTGATCGGTTAATATTGTATCTTTCTTACCAAATACTAATGTATTTTGAACTATTTTATGAAATCATTCAGCTCGAGTTATTAACGTTATTATATATGCGTATCTTGTGTAATGATTCACTAAAAAGTGGAGGAATTTTCGTGAATCTTTAACTACCAATCCACAGATCGTATCAATCGATACAATCTCGAATGGCTTCACTGCTGGTCCTAGTTGAGACATTAGTCCATATTTTGCATGACCAATAGATTTATTTCTTTTACAAATATCACATATCTTGTATATTTTTTTAATGTTTTTCATTAATTCTATTGAAGTATAGTATAGGCCTACTCTCTTTATCATTTGATTCATGCCCATATGACATTAATTCCTATGGAAATCACTTCATAGTATAAAAGAAAGTCGCTTTTTCTGACCCTATATCACTATGTATGCTAAAATCTTCAAATCTAAGCAACGGATTTTGATGCGGTTGGTTTTAGTAGATAGAGTGATCGAAGAGGAAGGTTCAAATGTATAACAACATCCATTGAATAGTGAAGAAGTACTGTTGTTTTTGAGGTTCCTAATGTGATGTAAATAATAACATTTTATCCGGTTACATTGAAAACGCAGGCTGCACCCTACGAGATTTATCAAAATAATATTGTACACATTGAAAATATCTACAGAAAACTCCGCTATGGTATATGTCTGTCTCTCATGGATATCCCACAATAACTTTTTTTGTCATTTACTTTTTACGACAAATAATGGCTAATTTTCTAACCTAACTCCTCGTCTGTCCTTGTTTTTCTACTAAGGTTTTCAGGACGTTTATGACGTGAGAATATCTCGAATTTTCTACCAATTAACCAGTGAGCCTAATATCCAACTGTTTCTTTGATTGTTAGACATTCTAAATATATAGGCATTTTATGGCTTTTCTTTTCCATATCTTTGTGTCCCTTTTAATATTGCACCCAAACCTTGTAATGAAGCATCTGTGTATAATTTAATGGGTAGATCTTTGTCGAATATCTCTAGCACTGATTGATTACCCAGTAGTTAATCTATTTCTACAAATGATTTTTCGCAATCTTCTGAACAATCCAATTCAACGTTTCTTCTCAGTAATCTATTCAGTGGATCTATTTATTGGTGAGAGTATTCATGATAAAAGTTTATTTATCCTAAACATTGTATGAGGTTTTTTTGCGTTTTCGGAGTTCTAAAGTTGTGTATTAATACTAAATTATCTTAAGTTGGTCTAACTGCGTAATATTTTCCATTGTGAATTTCCGTTATTTCTCCAAGATATTTAATTGATTTACATAAAAACGTGCATTTTTTCAATTTTAATATGAATCCTTTTATAATGGCTTCTAAAACTGTGGTCTTCAAAAGTCTCTGAAAACATTAATATATCGTCTATATAATTTTCTGATTAATTTTTGGGATTATTCATTCGTAAAATGCTTGATAAAATTCTTTGGAAGATTGCTGGTGGTGTTTTCACAGCGAATGGTAGACAAGTCCATTGGTAATGCCCTTCTTGAGTTATGGAGCCTGCTTCATTTCTATCTTCTATTCTTAGTGTTATAGACTAAAATGCTGAATTGATATCCAGTGATGTAAAATACTCGTATTTGCAACTTCGAGCTTTAATCGTTACATCAATTAACGGGAAAGGTTGCGCCTGGGATGTCACAATTTTATTTAATCCTCTAAAATCGATGCATAATATAGTATTTCATTTGCCTTTTTTTAGAGTCACTAGTGCAAAAAATGGGCTATATGGTACTTAAAATTGAATATTTTTCTAATAATTTTGCCACTTGCTGCTCTATTTCTTTCCTGTATTCCATTGTACGTCTGTGTGGTCTTTTGCTACGAAATTAGTTCACTAAGAGATCGATCTTGCTTCATAATGTTTTACTGTTTTTATATCATATATATCTTCAGTAAAATGTGTTGTTTATTTTTCATTGAATATAAACTTGAATTCAAACACTTGAATTTATGATTTACACTTTATTGACTACATAGCATGACGGGTTTGGTCGTTACAAACGACTTCTTCAGATGCTTACAGAATAATCTTGTTATCTCATTAAGTCGTTTGTAACGACGAAACGCGTCATGCTATGTAGTCAATAAAGTGTAAATCATAAATTCAAGTGCTTTAATTTAAGTTTATATTTAATTATGATGGATTTATATCAAGTAAACGCCAACAACATCAAATATGTATATTATATTTTTCAATCAATGTTTCTATTCCGGATTTCTTTTATTTTTTAAGGGATCTAGATCTGTTTCAAATACTTCCTCTTTAGTGTGTTCATCAAATTTTTTTTCTTCTATATCTTCTCTTTGGCTCATAAATAGATTTTCATCTTGCCTTAATCTAATTTTTTTTATTATATCAAAGCCTATGAAAAAGTCATTTTATTTTTGTCGATCCCTTAGTGATTATGACACCACTGAATGTTTTCTATTGAATTTCGTTTTCATCTATTTTATCAGTATCAATAATTTCAATTATTCTTCTATTAATCAATGAAACTTGTGATCCCAAGTCATAGACTCCTTCTATCTTCAATTCATCTTTTGATGAGTATTCAATTTAATTAATGGTGTGTTCATCCGTTTTTTGTTTGATCATAAATGCCTACATCTAGGATAGAATTGTTGATTACCCTTCTTGTTTTAGATTTTTCATCCCTGTTTTCTCAATTTTTTCTCAAACCATTATTCTTCATTGATATGGTATTACAGGTAAATTACACCTAGACCTTAATTTTCACACATTTTACTTGGTTTCTTTTCTGCCTATTTTTTTTTTGAAAATCTGATGTGGTCTTTTTCGACATTTTTTTTATTTACTTGATATTCGCTTCGTCATTAATTCGTTGCATAAATCTGTCGTTTCTTTTATCTCTTCCACATCAATTTTAGTCAGTATATATTCTGGTTATCCTTCTGCTATTAATGCTAAAAAAGACTCTGTATCTATATCTTTGTTGAAGTCTATCAAAAGTTTGTCTTTTTTCAAAGCATAATCAGTTAGCGAACCTTCTCGATATTCAAATGATAATGCATAGGATACAATATCTCTGAAACATTCATTCAAAGTACATGAAACATGTACGTCCATTCATTACCTGTGAAAAATTCTAAGAATATCTTTCTTCATTCTAACCAACTCTTTAGAAATGTGGAGTGCCATTTTCCACTAGGAAATGTCCCATTAACAAGGCCTCAATCTGCCTACTCCTTGTCAGGGCCCTACATTAGTAGGCCACTGGTAGATAACTAATCAAATCTCTGACAAGGAGTATGCATCTACTCCTTGAGTACTCTATAAGAGTTCTACATCAGTAGTAAACTCATTCACCAGACAAGGACTATGCAGATTGAGGTCTTTCATCACCGAAGCCCTTTCATACCGATTTCCAGGAATCGGGAGAATTGAGCGTTCAATTGATTGTCCATCAGTCGGCAACTAATCAAACCCCTTACAAGGAGTAGGCAGATTGAGGCCTTGTCAGGGAAAAATTTCCTAATGGAAAATTGCACTCCACACTTCTATACACAACCAGCTATATATATATATATATATATATATATATATATATATATATATATATATATATATATATATATATATATATATATATATATATATATATATATATATATATATATATATATATATATATATATATATATGTATAGTACAGACATTTTATTCGTAAATCTACTACGTGCGTACATGAAAAAATAAATTATTTTTATAATGAAAATTGAGAATTAAAGTAACCTCATTACTTTAAAGTTTTTTGAACTCGACTAGGATTCGAACCCAAGTCTTCAGGTTTACGCCCCACTGCTTTTGACCGCTAAGCAACCGAGATCTATACTTCGAGATGCAACTTCAATTCATATCTAACAACTCTTGTATCTGTCAAGCTAGTTATTCGACGCTCGGATTGTCATCTTTGAAACTGCAGGCAAAAGTGAGTGAACACCTACCCGACCTGAGTTCGAATCCCAATCGAATTCAAGAAACTTTTAGAGGTTGCTTTAATTCTCATTTTGCACTATAAAAATAATTCATTTGTTCATATACACACGTGGTAGGTTAATACGAATAGAATTTCTGTACTATATTTATCATTTTTCGTTAAGGGAAAATTGATACATCTATGAGAATGGGCAGGTGTTCTCTTGGTTAATTTGAATTTTTCGAATGAATGTTCCAGTGTTCATTCTCTTAAATATTTCATTCAGTGCCATAAGCACAAAAATTTAATTTCCTTTATATATATATATATATATATATATATATATATATATATATATATATATATATAAGTGAAAATTTATCGACCCTTGAGTTGAACTTATAAAAGAAAAGTTATCGGGAAAGGGGTCAGGTACCAAGAGTTAGATCCTTAGTCTTTATTTCTCGATATTTCGTCCGTTTTTTGTGGACTTTTTCAAGAGATCCGCAAATGAAAATTAAACAATTGAAACAATGAAAATGATCAACAGTCACAGAATACTCACAGACATGGAATGTGGTCAAGATTTGAAATTCAGTTACATAATAATTTAGAAAAACAACACGACTCAACAAAGAGAACATTCAGCCAGTATATAAACGACGGTATGAAAACGAATAGAAACAAGCATATGGTCTGCGTATTAACCACTGATACGGTTCGATATGTTACTTTAAATACTACTCATATTATCTGTGTCGGTCTTGAAATTGATGACATTTGTATCCGCGCGAATGTGATACATCTCCATGAATAACCGACATCTATAATTTAATTCACGTTCCAAGATTTTCACATTACACCATTAAAAATTATGCCCAGTCTCTACGCAATGCTTGTTATTTGCTTTGGTAATTTTATATTGCTATATTGACTGAAAATGGAAACCACTGAGTTTGTTAGTCCATGTATATATGGAATTTTTTTGTAATTAAATTCAACATTAGTATCTTCAGTGGGAGCATCAAAAAATCGTGAGTTATAAATAAGCTTCTGAAGAATATGTCCCGGGTATCCGTTGTTACGAAAAATAAGAAACAATTTTCTCAGACTTCCTTGATGAAACCACTCATCACAAATCCTCAAAACCCTATTCTTAATCGCCACAACCATGTTGAACTTTTGGCTAGTAGGGTGGTTGGAATGAAAATTCAGAAATCTTCCTGAAGATGTTGGTTTCTGATACCAATCTAAAGTAATTAGGTTATTATCGGATCTTATCACTAACGTATCAAGAAAGGGTACGCCTCTATTATTCTGCACTTCGACCGTGAAAAGCAATTTGTTATTGAATGAGTTAAATGTTTCCAATACGGTGGCAACCTGCGATTCAGGCACGGCACAAATCAAATCGTCTACATATTTGTGAATAAATGGCAGCTGGAAAGACAGAAGAGGAATGACGTTATCCAATAAATAATCCATTACAATCATTCCCAAAATTGAACTCAAAGGGGATCCCATTGGAGTTCCAAATATCTGTTTGTAAAATTTTTGTTGAAACGAAAAGTAAGTGTTGTGAAAAATGAATTGAATCAACCTCAAAAAAATGGGCTTAGATATCGATGTATATTTTTCAACCGGTGGCCAGTTTTTTTCCAC
This sequence comes from Henosepilachna vigintioctopunctata, assembly GCA_030704895.1. Taxonomy (NCBI): domain Eukaryota; kingdom Metazoa; phylum Arthropoda; class Insecta; order Coleoptera; family Coccinellidae; genus Henosepilachna; species Henosepilachna vigintioctopunctata. The sequence goes on along the minus strand of JARQZJ010000120.1, from coordinate 90,479 downwards.
AATAGTCCGTATAAGCTCCAGAGGGATGTTAGTGAACCTTGATTCAAAATTCCAAGGAAATCAAAATGTAATTTTCCGGAAGAACGATGCCTCTTATGAGATTGGCGAACGTAAATATATCTTTCACGTTATAGCCCGATTTATCAATGAAAATATTATTAAGTATGTTAGTTAAAAATTTTGCTAGTCCGTACGTCACACAGCCAATAGTGCTAACAATAGGCATATATATATATATGTATATTATATATATATATATATATATATATATATATATATATATATATATATATATATATATATATATATATATATATATATATATATATATATATATATATACTTTCATATTCATTGCTATCTTGAACCATTTTATTTATATTTTCAGAAAGAAATTATTGGGTTTTCTGGTTCTCAAAAATATTTATTGAACATCTATATCACATTACGTTTCAGTCCTTTTCTTGGGCCTTTTTCAAATGAAATTTCATCAATATATTGTCATCAACTAAAAAATGAAAAAAGAAAATGACAGGCATGTATACAACATTACACAATCGAAAACTTACCAACAAACAAAAACAATACTTATTATTATACTATGAACAAATATTTGAATGAAGACAGGCTTTCAAAAATTTGTTAAATTTCTAATATAGATTTATCTCAATTACAGTCGATGCGCTGTCGTTCACGTTCGTACAAAGACTAATTTCCATCTTAATTACCTCGGTTTCTTCAGTGTCACTATGCGCACAGGATGTTATTGTAGATTTTACTAAGACATTTTATATCTACCTTATCATTAATGGCATCCGAGTTTTTTTTTATATACATCATTTCATGATATTCTCGTTTTCTCTTGTTGTATTCAGATTTTAGGATTTTTGTTCTGGTGAAGTCAAATTTGTGGTTCAATACCTGTTCGTGTTTTCTTAATGCGGTGGTGTTCCTGTGATCATATTTGTGACCATTTAGCCTATTTTGTAGATGTTGGAAGTCATAATGACAGTCTTATTGGTTTTATCAGATTGTAATATTTTCATTTCTGGATTTTTCTCTACGAAAATTTAAGTCATGGCTAACTTCTTTTGAAAGTTTGTATTTTTATTAGAAATCTTATTCGATGTTTTGTTAGAGTTTCTGTTTTTAAAATTAGTCAAAGTATTGCAACATATAGCTCTTATTTCATCTTTCACTATGTTTGTTTTATCCTCTATGGCAGTTTCCACATTTGCAATTATATCCTGAGTAGGTAATGTCTTTGAATCTGGCTTTGGGGGTGCTGCAAATTTTCGACCCAGGCTAAGAACCTCATTGGCATATTCCGGTATCTCTACTTCTGTCAGGTTTTCGATCCAGTTCTTTATACTATCTGGAGTTTGGTTTCTGTATTCATTTTGTTGGTTTCTAATAAGGTTGTTCAATTTTTTTATGTTTCTAGATTTTATGGCCGAAAACAAAAAAAATCGATACGAAAAATTGTTTATATATATATATATATATATATATATATATATATATATATATATATATATATATATATATATATATATATCAGTAAATTCATTAACATCAAATGGGATATCGTAGGTCCCTCTGTAGTGAGAAAAACGGGCAAGGGGCTGATCGAGTTGAGGAGTGGCCACATATTCTACTCACCAGGAACTGATACCGGAAGAACCAGTGGTACATATTCCATTGTGAATCAACGAATGAAACATCTTATCAGCTAGTACATCACCTCAGAGAGTAGAGTCTCCAAAATCGAGATGACCATATCACGGCGATACAAGCTCATGATTATTCAGGTTTATGCCTCAACGGGTTCGTACACTGACGATCAGTTCGAGATGTTCTACGAAGAAGAACAACATCTTCATGAAAGCATCAGCGCATACTTCAAAATGTTTATAGGCCACTTCAATGCTCAAATTGTAGAAAAATAACCCATAGAGCGTTCGGCTGGAGGTTTGATCGAGGAAGCAGAATGATGGAGTTTACGATGGAGACTTCTTCTCTTGTTGTGGCGAATAGCATGCTTCAGAAGAAGCGATAATAAAAATGGACTTGGCAAGGACCTAAGAACATCAGAAAGAATCTTGACTACATACTTCTGAACAGAAGACGGAGCCTTCGCGATTGTAGTGTGCTAAACCAGTTTAACGCAGGAAGTGATCACAGCATGGTTATATGTGGAGTCTGCTTTATGTCAATATTGGGAGAAGAAAGCTCTTCATGTGCCGAGAGAAACGAGTCAACATCGGAAACCTGAGATTGAAATCCGACGAATTTGACAGAGACAGAAGATGCGCTGCTGAACGCTATTAAATCAGCGGCGTTCAAGGTGAGAGGATATCAAACTGGTCACAGAGTTCTCGAATTAGCTGACAAAAAAAAGCACTCCAAAATAAACACAGAAAAATAGGAGCTTCGCTGAGAACCAGAAGCAAAAGGAACGAATGTGTGACACTGAGTGCACTTGTAAAGAGAAAAATCAAGGAGGATTGCGGAAATACAACGCAAGAACAGAGAGGCAGACTACAGAAGATGCAAGGAGCTATAAGAAAGCTAAACAGAAGAACAACATGATTGGGAAACATAAGATAATCGCTCTAAAAACTTCGAGCGGAGACAGAATTACGAAGAAATACAAAGTTGTCAAAGTCGCCACTGATATCTTCAGACAACTCTATAGCGATAACCGTTATCATGTTGAGATAATATCGGAGGAAGAGCCACTGGAAGTTCTGGCATCAAAAACGGGAACTGCAATTGAATCCTTGAAAGCTGGCAGCCCTTCAGGTGAGGACGATCTCACAGTGGACGTTATCAAGTCAGGGGGCCCAGTACTTCATCGCATTCTATCGAGGCTCTTCAGTGACTGTTTGAAAAACGGAATCATTTCCAACTCGTAGTACAACGCGTCCGTGTTTTTGCTCTATAATAAAGGGGATGCGGAGTACCTGAGGAACTAAAGACCGATAAGTTTACTCCCCACCGCACATAAGATCTTAATGAAGATAATTACTAACCGCTTACCGGGACAACTGGACTCATATCAGCCAGAATAGAACAGGCAGGCTTCAGGAAGTCATAGAGTTCCATGGATCACATTTTCACCATCCGGGAAGTGCTATCAAGATGCAACGAATATGGAATTCCTCTATATATGGCATTTATTGACTACAAGAAAGCATTTGAACTGCTTAGAACTCTTGCTGCAACCACCTCATTACTGAGAATAGGAATACTATCTTGCTATAACGAGCTTATCCAGAATATATACGAACATGCCACAGCAACCGTCAAAATAGACGAATACTCGGAAACATTACCAATAATGAAAGGCGTCAGACAGGGAGATCCCTTTTCCGCAAAACTGTTCTCAGCTGCTTTGGAGTGTTTGTTTCGTAAGCTGGACTCGAGCAAGAAAGGAATCAAGATGAATAGCCGCTATCTTAGCCACTTGAGTGTCACTGAGGATATAGTCCTGTTCTCCTACGATGCTACCGATCTTCAAGAGCGCATCGATGAACTGAACATCACGAGCAAGGAAATACGTCTGGAAATAAACACGGCAAAAACAAAGATGATGCTGCACTCTTTTGCACCAGAGAGCAAATGGAGGTGGACGGATCCCCATTAGAAATAGCAGTGTCTTGCACATATCTTGAACAGATTGTCACGGGAGACAGGGTTATTACACAGGAGATCATGCAAAGAACCAGAACAGCTTGGGGTTCAGTTGGCCGACTGAAACACATCTTCAAATCAGATATGCCACTATCTTTGAAGATCAAAGTGTTTGACCAATGCGTATTACTAGCGATAACCTACGACATTGAAATACGGACCTTGAAATCTGCTCACTTCCAGAAGCTTCGAACAACCCAGCGGAGGATAGAAAGATACATGATAAACCTAACTATACGAGATAGAATACGCTACAGCTGGATAAGATTTATAACAAAGGTGAAGGATGCCATGGGGTGTGTTAAAAGATCAAAGTGGAAATGGTCAGGCCATCCAACCCGAACAAAAGATGAGCGTTTGTCAGCTGTGGTTGGTGATCGAAAGCCAAGAGATAGGGTAAGACCGAGAAAGCGCCCGCACGATCGAGGTATCTTGCCAAAGACAGGGGAAGATCTTCGTTCTGCAGTGGACGGACAGAGGTTGATTATGATATAAATATATATATATATATATATATATATATATATATATATATATATATATATATATATATATATATATATATATATATATATATATATATATATATATATATATATATATATATATATATATATCAAAAAATCTATCAATATACTTATTCAAATACGGTATTTTTAATAATAAGAAGCGATAGCGATAAGAAATTCTGTATTCGAATTTAACTCACTGTCCACCCTCCATCGGCTATGTCTTGTTCACAGTACACCTTCAAGAACCAATATGTCGTGCCTCTGATCTGTAAATAATACACGCCGGATTTTCGCATGTCTGCATTCAGCAAATCAACGCAAGAATATCCCTGCAAAAAAGAAAGGGCCATTGGATGAAATGGAAGAAAAACAGAATAAAAGGAATAGAGAAAACGGGAAACATTCAATCGCTCATAAGAATTCCGGTCATTGTTCCGCTTTCTTCAGTATCAATATACAAGCATTCAATATTTACAAATTTAATAAACTGGAACATCATATACTCTATTTTTACTCACCCGTACATCTTTGGAAAGATCTACGATCTCAGTTGTGAAAGTCAAATTGGCCGGCCCAGGTTTATTTTTGATACTTGGGAAGATCACACCATCTTTGCGCTTTTCCACTTTCTTATCGCCAGAAATGTTGCCTTGGGATGAAGAGTAGATGGTACCTTGAGCAGATGTATTGTCGTTGTTCAAGGTGAAGTTGTTCTGCGACACGTATGCTGTCGATGGGTACAGGGTTGTGAAGAGCTCAGTGCTCGTTTCTGGAAATTCCTGCACGAATCTGACACAGTTTTACCATTAGTAAGGATAATAACGAAATTATTTTAATTGTGAAATACTGACCAATCATGGAAACTGATTTTGAATCTGATCATTTTGAAGGAATGAAAAGAAAAAAAAAAAAAAATATATATATATATATATATATATATATATATATATATATATATATATATATATATATATATATATATATATATATATATATATATATATATATATATATATATATATATATATATATATATATATATATATATATATATATATATATATATATATATATATATATATATATATATATATATATATATATATATATATATATATATATATATATATATATATATATTCTTCTTTCTTGAAATTGATATATTGCCTGTTTAAGATAGTTTACTTTCAATGTTCTCAGCAATAACAGGCTGTATATCGATTGAGTTATGAGTGTGAAATTGATGATAGATAAGGACAGAGTGAGTTTTGCAATATTTTGTTCGGCGATTGTTGTTTATTCGTTTTATGAATGTTATTTGTAATGTTTATTTGATTGTTGTAAATAGAAATAGGGTGTTTTATGTCTGTTCTTTCTCTTTTTTTCGAAATATTTCTGTGAATACTAATGTTTATCAAATAGTGGTAAATATAAATTAAGATGTTTTATGTCTGTTCTTTTTTTCGAAATATTCCTCTGAATACTGAAAATGAATACGTGAGAATACAAAAAAGCCAATTTGATTTTTTTTTAAATAACTTCGACATTTTGATATCTCATATCTATAGTAATTCATAAAAATCAATTATTCATTAGTTTTGACGAAGTTGTGATATAAAACGGAACATCAACGAAAATAAAGTTTTTCACATTGAAATGAGCCAGTTATCGCTGAAAACATTGAAAATGGTATATATATATATATATATATATATATATATATATATATATATATATATATATATATATATATATATATATATATATATATATATATATATATATATATATATATATATATATATATATATATATATATATATATATATATATATATATATATATATATATATATATATATTTCAAATTGATTTATTGCCTGTCTAAGATAGTGTATTTTGAATGTTTTTAGCGATAGCAGGCTTATTTTAATGTGAAAAACTTTATTTTCAATGTATATCAATTATTGAATTATAAATATAATAATATTTAATTATTTAAATTAAATTGTATTTATAATTGTAATTAGTTTTGACAAAGTTGTGATATACAACGAAACTTTAACGAAAATGAAATTTGTCACATTGAAATAAGCCTGTTATTGCTGAAAATATTCAATCGAAATAAACTATATATACATATATATATATATATATATATATATATATATATATATATATATATATATATATATATATATATATATATATATATATATATATATATATATATATATATATATATATATATATATATATATATATATATATATATATATATATATATATATATATATATATATATATATATATATATATATATATATATATATATGTTCACTTTGCTCCCAAAATCTACTCGAAATTTCGCGTAAATCGACACTATCTACTCGATTAAGCCCAAATCTACTCTTTTGTACATAATCTACTCGGCTGGCTTATATTCGGCCTATATTTGTCGACACTAGTTTATTCAGCTGAAAATATTGGTAATATACGAGAATTGAATTTGACGTTCTCTAAGTTATTATTGTGGTGTTCAGATCTATTTGAAAGTAGAAGATGTTAGAAATATGATTTCAACGGAACGAGTTGAAAATATGAAGTTAAGCAAATGTTTCATGATATGTATTTTGTCCAAACAGCATTTTGCGTGATTTAACCTGATAAGTATATTGCCGAATTTGATATTTATTTATAAGTCATTCCTTATATCAATATATGATAATAAATATATAATTCATCAAAAACATTCGAATATGTGATAGTTACGTGTAAGTTATAGAGTAATTATAATTTGTTATTATTTGACTTATCATTTTGGAAATGATGTGAATGGAGACAGAGATGATTGAATTGATCTAAATTTGAAAAACTCGGCTTTTTTTATAAATTCTCGTTAATTGCAGGAATTTGGGAAATATACAATAAATTAAAGCAGTTTTTATTTAAGAAATATGAGGAAGAATACTTAAATTTAAAGAATATAGGTAATATAATGTCAGTAAGTTCTGAATATATCTGGATCAGTTATACTTATATCATAAATATAAAGAGCATATGTTAAATTGAACAATATATAACGGAAAATAGTCAGCTAACATATATCACTTCAAAACGTCGTGTGTGTAGTCTAGTTTGGATGTAGGATGTTAGGATTCTCTTTTAATTCCTACTCATTCAGAAATTATTCTATAGAGGGCACAACAGACAACTGTTTGACAGAAATCTTATTACTTTACTGATTTTACGGAAAAACTTTCAGCTGCAGTTTCAGTTTTTATTTTCACTAGTTCAGTTTTTATATAGGGATATATGAACTCAACATTTGTTACACTTTTTTTGCTGTATTTCCGCTGAATGACATATCTGCATACATATTTCGTACATGATCTTGTAGGTATGTTCATTTTCACTTTCACGGTTCGTTGAAGTGGTAGAAATAAATGAATTATATTAATGACTGAAAAATTGATCTAAAAATTCTAGTCTACTATTAGAGATGCATAAAAAATCGAATATTTCGCATACATAGATTTATTATCTGCAGATAGATTTTTTATGAATCTCGAATATTCGAGATTCATGAAAAAAACCCATCTTCGAATTGAGATGAACCACTATTTGTATTGATAAATGAAATTCATTATACCTATAGCGGACAAATCGCCCAATCAGAAGTATTATGTTTGATATATCATTATTTCAAATGAAACTTCATTATTGAATGTTTTAATAATTAAAATAATTAATTTGTTGAATAAAATATCATATGATTCCAGGTGTCATTATGTTCAAGATTTATGCTGAATGTATATCAAGAAGATTTTTCATTTTTCTATTTATTTAGTTTCCTTCAGTTTCAACAGAAAATTATTTTTGTTGTACGATTGATGATTTTTGCTGTACGATTTGAAGGTCTATAAATTCTCAGGTGCTCAACTTGAAAATCTAGAAATTGTATCGTGGGAGTATCAGGTTAATTTGGAGGTAGACTTGAAGAATCTCGCGGCATTTAAATGTGCTGCAGCAAAGCGGTTAAGAATCACTGCTCTAGTTTTTCAGTTCATTACCTCAGAAACGTTAAGACGTTATGGAAAAAAAAACTGAACTCAGATACGAAACCCAATATAGTCGTGAATGTGTTTCAAATTTAGGAATGGCAGTTTTTTCCTAATCGATTTTCACCTAGATTCAAATCCGAATATCAAATCGATAAACGAAAGAATTCGAGCCTCAATGATAGATTTACAGAAAATTGATTTTCCGATTTGATTTTTGAGTTGGTGTTTCAAAGCACTACAATACAAGAATTAAATATGATTTGTTCTATCAAAAACTAATTGATGTTTGAAAAGAAGTGAATTATTTTTCAGATGACTGCTTGCTTTAAATTCATATGATTTGATTTCCGCCAGAAGCTACAAGATTGAATAGGGGTCGATGTCTACAAATTCGAAAAAGTTAGGTATATGATTTGAAGTTCATTAAATTTTTAGTTGTGAAATTGAATATTACAGTGTACTTTTTATGATTAATATCAACAACTACCGATAAGGTGGGATATCTTTTATATTCATATAATGACTAATACAAACGTTCTGAATTATCTGTGGTTCAAATAATGAAAATCAACATTACCAACAAAAAAGGTAGAATTTGAGTGAATATAAAAAATGATTACCCTTAATTCAATAACATATTAGATGGAAAACTGCAATTTGTCTAAATGTGATTTGACAAAAAAGCTAATTCTAAATTATTTCATTATTGTTATCGAACAGAAAATTACTAATCTCGATTTTTAAGGAAGAAATGTCTGCTCACTAGATCGATTCCTTACATAATATCAATTGAAATTTAGTTTTTCCGCCCATGATGTGGATTCTTCGTTTAATCGATATCAGATCGCCATCACAAATACGAAAGTAAGTGATGGCGATATTTATGAACCAATCGAATTTTACGAGTATGCTTCGTTATATTAGTATTCAAATCTGAAACGACTAATGTTCAGTTATTTTCGTTGATACAATAACTGCAAATGTTCAACGCAGAAAACCGAAAAAAAACTGAGTTTACTACTATCAACTGCTCTATCAAAATAGGACTTTATCGTATCTCCATCTGCTATATCTTCTTCACAGTGGAGTCAGGAAATCCAATAGTTACAAAAAATCGTTAGGACATTGGAAAATTATGAGGAATAACTCCTTAGACTCAAATTCTTTGAAAGACAATCCTTATTTTTTCAAATATATACAAATTGCAAATATTCGAAACATAATACTGAAATATGAAAAATACCCTGAGAATTTTTCTCAACAGCAAAAAAGATACGTTCAAAAGAAGAGGTGAATTTTGAATTTTCGCAGGCCGTTCACATCCGATTATCGAAATTTTTTTCGTTAAGCTGGTACACAAACGTTTCACATATGTTGATATTATCAAGCATTTTGGATGAGAAGTTTGTTTTCTACAACTGGAAAGGTTGGTTACGTTCTTCATGTGTTATTCGATCTTTTTTTTTCAAAGAAATGGGTCGAATAATCTGTATTAAATTTTGCGTTAAAATGAAATAAAGTGCTCCAACGCAGTTGAAATATTGATTGTGTCATTCGGCGACTCTACTTTGTCTCAAAAAATTGATTTTTAGTGGTACAAGCACTTTCGAGAATATGTTGATCTTTCGAGAACTCCAGGACGATGAACGTCCTGGAGTTGCAACCACCTCAAAAAGCGAAGGGAGCAACGAACCAATGGAGAAAATAATTCTGAAAATTCGTCGAATCCCTAGTAGGGATGTTGCAGAAGATGTTGGCATATCAATCTATTTTTTCTATTCCCAAAAATTAAGAAATCTATGAAAGTAGAGACACAATTGGTGAGATAAAATAGGAATAGCGCATTTCGGAGCTTCAAGGATTAGCAGAAGCGTTGCCATAAGAGCACTATATCTAATGGGGACTTCTTTGAAGGAATTGAAATGGATAGTGATGAATAATTGAATAATTTTAGAAAAAATTCGAAATTCACCTATTCTTTCGAACGAACTTTTTATTTCACTCAAATTCAGTGAAAATATACTTGAAAAAATGTATTTCTTAAGTACTGACACATGGAAATTCAGCTTTTATTCAGAATGTATTGACTAACATAACAATGAATATCGAATAAAATTATATCTTCATAGAATTTTTTCGACAGGATTACATTGGTACTTATGAGGAAATTATTCAATTTTACTTATACTTTTCATATTACTTATATTTATTATATATTACTTTATATTTAGATATTACTTATTTCTCACGAAACATTTTTCGTTCGAACGATGCACTCGTATACTTCTTATCCCCAAAAGTTTGTCGAATATGAGATGTACTTCGTAATGCTGAAGCTAATCGAAAGTTCTGTTTTATATGAGAGTGGTTGAACAAATTCACAATATAATGAGCAATTAACCGATATTTGATAATTCGATTGATGCAAGTGATTTTTATTGTGTATCATCTCAACATTTCATTATACATTCTCATTTCTTGACAATGTAGATCTAGTAAAATTTTCGTTTGAATCTCCTACTGTTTGTTCGATCAATAATTTGAAATTGAAAGTATTTTTACAACGCTCTTTCAAAAATGAAATATCGACCAGAAATAAAGAAGGATTCGCCATGTTTCTTCGAATTATTCCTCTTCAAAACATCAATTTCAGAAATACCCGAAGAAGTTGAGGGGATTCTAATACTTTGATATGAGATATGCATTTCAACTGAATAATTTGTAAAAGTCTGTCTGAATGAAATTTTGACTCATTCACACTATGAGAGCGAAATGATTTAGGCATCCAAATACTAGCTATTTGGAATAAATTATAGATTTCTCCATTTTTCATCAAGATTTCCCATTGCTTTATATTTGTCTCTTAACACCCCAAACGATCTATTAAGACGCAAGGATTTCTCGAGATTTTCAAAATTATTCCTTCACGAAAAATCTTAATTCAGAAAATACCCTACGAATTGAAGGAATTGTTGTATTGATTACCTTGAAAATAGATAATCGATACTTTGTTGACATAGTTTGTTTACGATTCCAACGACCGTATGTCAACATGTTGGGCACTTGAAAACATCTGGAGATGCGTTGGGTAACCTTGTTCAAATCTGTGTATATATCACTGAGTCAATTTAACTTCAAGCGTAATATAAAAAAGTCTTGTGAAATAATTTAATTGTATTTATCGTGAATGTTTGTGAAATTTATTCTTTTTCAGTCAAATATAACATACAATTGTTTAGCAGTTTTGTGAAAGTTAAGTGATGAACCGATTAAACTTCTACAGAAAAAAACTGGTAAGTACGTACGTGACATTAATAATGTTCATCGTTTATTTTCTTTCATTGAGAGATTTACGGATATTCATGAAACATTATAGAATTCAGACTTTTAGCGTTGAAAAAAATTGGCCAAAAAATGATGAATGATATAACCCAAACTATTGAACATAAATCGGTTTCTTCTGGTTAATATTTTATTTACCAACTTTTTTGAAATCCTAATTCAATAAATTGATTTTTTTAAAACCTTCTATTTTTCGAACAGTTAAAGTTTTCGATTTTTTCCACAATTAGGTTATTATGTGCCTTCCAAGAATTAATACCAATACTAATGTTTGTTATACGAGCTCCTTTCATTTCGTGACTATATGGAAAATGTTTGACCTTGAATCCTTCTCATAAAAAATCTATCCTTATTGCTTATTTCTCAATCAATTTTTCAAATATATTCAGCCCTACATTTGAACCTTTAATGAATATCCTGAAAGAGCTTGCAATTGAAATTGCATTTATTTCATTAAAAGTCATTATTTTATGTTATTTGGCTATTTATGTCTCAGATGGGCGGAAAAAATTAATAACTTCAATAAATTTATATTTTTCGTTATATTCGTTTCAGTTAAGTGTCTTTACGATCTATATCCCTTCTAAAAATACACACCAGTCTTTTTTGCTCAAGTAACGACATTCATAATTTTGCAACAAAAAAGTTTCTCATGTCTGGTTGAAACGTAAAATGTATAATCTCTGATATCTTTTTCTTTTAATTCAATTCTTCGCTTATTAAAGAACTAAGTCTATGGTATACCATTTCTGTAATTCAATATATTTTTAGGTGACACAATTTTCATCTTCAATTATTATAATAGAAATATTATGGAGGAAAAAATTTTGTTCCTTTTTGTGCAATTGGTTGTAGAAAAATATGGAAAGACATTGATTAACAACTTTATTAAGTACCTACTGAACCTTTGGTCAAAGAAAATTTGGAAGCAGGTAAGAAATCAATTCATCAGGTATTTTTCGTTATTGAGTGTTTTTGTTCCTAATTTCATCGTCTTGAAAAATTGGTTCAATTATAATTTATTACTCAATGAAATCACTTTTTAAACCTATATTATTCAATACGGCTTTTTGCCTCTAACACTTGACAATCAAGTCATAATAAAATGAATATTTAAAATTGGAACCGATCCTAATATTGTGTTTTTACTGTTGAAGTATAAATGCTCGTATTTCTGTTCTTTGTGGGCCATGTTAAGAATTTCAATGAAAAACGAGAAAAATATGTCCTTGGATTTGGAATATTCGTGACACAAAAAAAACAGTAAGTCTTTCATTGTGTAATAGAGATTTCATTGGTCATGGAATAATAGAGATCCAGAATAACAGAAGCAAACATAGAGGCTATTGGAAAAATATTGGTGAAACATATTCGCACCTATAAATTTGCTCGATGAAAGAACTGCGCAAGGAATTTCTGTAAATTGTGATGATTTTATAACGTCAGCAGATATGATTTTCGAACGACAGCCAGATAATTCAATAATTGATGGTTCTTAATTGCACCTTGAAGCAATTTCGGGTAGTTTTTTGGAGAAAGTATGAAATTTGAAAACTAACTACTAGTTGGACTTAATACACTATTATTAGCATCATAACCTATATGAAATCATAATACCCTTTGTAATTGTTATGTTGTCAGTGTCCCCACCGATTTTTTTTCATACACATATTTTTCTGATTGCAGATGATACCTACACCGAGACCTGATTGCTTGAACATGTTCCACATCAAAAATCTTAACAAAATCTTATTGGCATCAAGATCTGCCAATAAGTCCTCTTCATTGTTCGTTCAAATTTGGTGGCTAATGTCTATTTTCAGTTTTTAAGGGTTAAAAACAAATTTGGTTTTTCATAATTTTTCTGAAAAATTGTTGGACAATTCTCTTATATAAGCATTATATATTGCATTATATGCTCGAAATGTGAGAAAAATAACTTATACTTCACGATTGATTTTTTAAGCTTCTTCATGCTGAGTAATTTTGTAAGTAGAGTATAAATGAGTCACCAGTAATTCAAAACGTTTTTTTCTCTAGAAGTATCAGTACTTCACATATATCATACATTCATCCTCAAAGATGAATGTACTTTAGATGGATTTTTTTTGACAGTTTTTAACGATTATAAATTTATACGACTTCAGACTATGTTGGAAGTCCTAACTTTAAAATTCACTTAACTCAATTTTTCATTTGGAATTTTGTGACATGATTTGAAATAGAGTTAACTGTGTGCGCAGTAGTACGACTCATTCTTTGTACTCAAATTATAACGTTCTAACTTTCCTTACAACCAATTTTGAAGACTATATGTTTTCGAGGTTGTGTTCATTACTACTTTGAATGTTCCTGCGATCCTGAGGTAGTCAAGTTGAGCACTTTGTCTCACTACATATAGTAAGATGAAAAGAATTATCTTATTAGGAGGGATGTGTAAAATTGATAAAAATCAGAATTAACTCTAACAACAGAGGAAGTTCTTCAATTGCTACTTATATATCTGAACATGCGAAACCCAAGGAGGTTTTTTTGCATTTTCTTCGACCCTAAGATTCAAATTATTGAATGAAGTTGATTTTGTGAGCCCAATTGTTACATTGTCGAGCTATCGTTTTCGAATTGTTTCAGTTTGTCAATTGCATTTCAAAAGATACTGAACTTATTGTGAATGAGCATGAAGTTTTCTTATCGTTTTTTATTTCATTTAAAAATCACCGACATGTTCACTGCTTTATTTTGTTCGTTCGTTCGTTGTTAGTAATTCAACATAAATGGAAGTGTTTACTTCTCTACGTTGATGAGTACATTTTGAAGTGTTGAATATACGCAGAAATCAAGAATCATCAATTTCAATGAAATATTATGAAGTGCCAATTGAGTTTTTCCTTGAAATTTATTTCAATTTGAGCTATATTCAACTCATTTCATCTTATGCCATATGTTACGATGTGCACAAAAAACAAATCTACTTATCTAGCATTAAGTGGCTTGACAAAAAATTATATTTCAGGTGTAAGATTCAGAAGGTCATTTGTACAATTCCTTGGGATGTTGATATGATAACATGAATTTGCCCTTTCAGTCTGGATCCAGGAGAACACATGGAAATTTTCGAAATTGTTGTTGAAATACGATAATTATACGAATATATTTTTTCATATTGTATATATTTTCATCAAAATATTAGAATAGAATTATTTCATTTTACCTGAACGATATTCGTAATGAATTTGTTTCAAAAATTTTCATGAAAAAATATCAAGGATATATTTAAAAAAGGAAAAATAAACACGGAAAAATACAGAAAAGACATAGATAATGATAAATTTCAACGCCAGCTCAGTAATTTGGCTGCACTTATTATCTCAAGGCGATAACATAAGGTGGTTACAGTTATCTAACTTAGTTTTGAATATCATTGAAAAATGTAATATTTACTATTGTATTAAATTATTATTGTATTGAATATCATTGTATATGATATATTCATCATTGATTCAGTTAGAGATTAGTTATATATGCACTGTGTGATTTGTTAGTTATATATGCATTATCATTTCTTCATTTTTCAGACTGTGAATGTTATATTTGTTTTCATAATGGTCGGTATTCCATTTTATAAACGAATGAATATATAAGATACATCGATAGAACATAAATATTTCACCCAATGGTATATATCTCACTGTATATTATTATCTTTTAAGGAAAACATTTTCAACTTAAACTCAGGTAACATCTGCTTATTTAAGTATTCATTGATTTATTCAGAGATTAATTATATATGCAATGTGTGATGTGTTAGTTATATATGCATTATCGTTTCTTTATTTTTCAATATGTAAATGCTATTCTTGGTTTCATAATTGTCCATATCCCATTTTCTGAACGAATAAATATATAAGATACATCAATAAAACAAAAATATTTCACCCAATGGTATATATTTCACTGAATTTTGTGATGTTTTATGGATAACATTTTCAAACTCTGCTCAGGTCACATCTGCTTATTTAAGTCTGCTATAATTTTTGAGAAAATACATAATGCTATATCAATGAATTGAAGTTTTTTTGTTCTTATTTCTTTCAATATACAATTATCATTTTCTTTATTTATCATGTATCTATTCTACTAGTCCCAATAACAATATTTTACTACAGTTGAAACTGTTTTGAATTATGTCTCACTACTGTATTGAATTTTCAATTCAGCAAGTATGGTCTAACATAACTTTATCTTTACGATCGAAGTATTGTTTCTTAGATATTTCATTGTTAAATTGCTGATACTTAATTGACATTGAATTATTAACTTCCACTCCAATTTTTTGAATGATGAATTGTGTAGTAAAAATTCAAATCAAATTCTTGACTTAATGTTTCACGAATTTGTGATACGTTAAGTCAACAGTTTGATTCAAATTTTCATTTAGTCATGTTTCACCAAGAGGTAAGCAAGAATTCAATCTCAATTGGGTAGTATATTGGTATTGACTTAATGTTGAACATTGCCTGTTTCATTCGTTATTCTGGCAAGTATTTCTACTTGCAGTATTTCTACTTTCACACCTATGATAATGACTAGTTTTCTATTAAATGAACTTATTGTTCATACTTAACATACAAATAGAAGATTTAGCTCTGAGCATTCAATTCAGTTGCTATGTACCTAGATGTATAAATAAATATAGATGTGTTCAATACAGTACATTCTTTCTATATGACCGAGAACAATTAGTTCCACGAAACAAATAAAATAATGAGTACTAATGTTTGCTGAAAATTTAACAATATAATGATATTCAATTTGCAATATAGTATTTTGTATCATGTGTAAAACTGATTCGACTCGATAATATATTTTAAACCACCTCAATTTTTTTCATATAAGTACTGTAGTATTCGATAATATGGGAGAGTGTGTAGTCTATTATTTATCAAATGGAAATTATATAGTGAGCCAAT
The DNA here is from genome assembly GCA_030704895.1 of Henosepilachna vigintioctopunctata. Taxonomy (NCBI): domain Eukaryota; kingdom Metazoa; phylum Arthropoda; class Insecta; order Coleoptera; family Coccinellidae; genus Henosepilachna; species Henosepilachna vigintioctopunctata. The sequence goes on along the minus strand of JARQZJ010000120.1, from coordinate 73,896 downwards.
TTAAACAACATTGAACATTACTGGTAACATAAAACAAACTATATGAATACAAACATCTCCAACGAATTTTATTTTTTCTCAATATTCTGTCTGTCTTGATAATTAATTTCCTTGCTAAAATATATATTGTTTTTTTTTGTAGTCGAAGTATTATAATTATATAATAGACAATTATGCGGTATCTTGCATACATGAATAAACTCCATGGCAGAATGTAGCGCAATATAATGTCCATAAGCCTTTTTTAACCTAGAGGGTTCTGAAATATTTACTCAATAGTAGCATATGCAATTCCATTTAAGCTCTCAATTCTATCCCGAAATATTGTAAATTCAATGAAATATTTCAATCACAACTTCAGTTCAGTAATTCATTTCATGAAGTAGCAGATTATTATCCATCTAGTAGTTATTACATTCAGATTCAATAGGACCAAACACCTCGACAAATATTTATAACGAAATATATTCACAATATACAATATCATTATTGGTATTTGGACCATTCAATTTACAAGTTCGATAATATTCAAATGAAACCTTCATTTGTTTCGATGAGCGGTAACCTAAAAGACAAACTAGCCATTGACAGTTCGAAACAGTTGGTAAATACCAACTGCATTCCTCTCTTGCCTCACTTCCGCCATGAAAATATATATCTGGTAACGAGTAGATTGTGGGGGCGATGTGAACACACACACACACATATATATATATATATATATATATATATATATATATATATATATATATATATATGTATATATATAATATTATTTTAAATGTTTTCAGCAATAACAGGCTTTATATGAAAAACTTTATTCTCGTGGACATTTCGTTATATACCACAACTTTTATTTTGTTATTGCTAAAAAAATTCAGAATAAACTATCTTAAACAGGCCATAAATCAATTTAAAAAAAAGTAATTATATATGTAAGAAACTTCACTTCCTTAAGCCAAATTTGAATATTTCCGCTTTCACGGGTCGATAAGGTAGTGAACCATTTATACAAGTGAGGAAGACAATAACTTACGAGAATGCAAAAGTGTAAGTGATAATCATATGCATTATATTGTTCGAAAGTGAATAACGATTCAAGAGAGTGAATAATAAACATCGAATGTAGTTTCTTTGTTATGATCAGTTTTTATTCAGAGCTTGTTTATTGATACCCATCCTTACTGTACCTGAAAATAAATTCATCAAACATTACAAAACTACATTCCGTTTATTAGAAAATGGATAAATTGTTATTTGGATTCACGTTGGAGGCTGCAGCAGATGGAAAATCGAATGTTATTGCCATAACCTCGATTGGCACACAAGAAGATAAAAAATTTCGCATCAAAATATCAAATTTTACTAAGGTAAAAAAGAGCCTAAAGACAATAAATCGAACAAGAAATGTATGGGTTGCACTGAATGAAGAAATGAAGGAAGAATATTTTGATGATTATGGTAATCAAAAATTCAATGATGAATATTTAGAAGAAATAAATGCAATATATGATACCCCATCAGTTACCCAGAAGGTACAATGGCATCTTTACTAGAGAAACTAATTGAAAATACAAAAAAGTCTGAAGAAAAATGTATAAAATCTATATCTGAAGAGTGTGTGATAGACAAGTTTTCAATAAATTTACAAATGCTAATTAGTGGATAGATGGGTTTGAAAAAGAGTGTGAAAGATATGAAGTTATGCAAGATAGGAGAAGAATTGAAGCACTAAAAATCTTGCTCGACAAACCTTATCTTGACTGGTATAGCTCTATGATATTGAAACTATTTATAAATTCTGAATGGAAGGACTGCAAGAAAAACTTCTAGGAAACACTTGCCAATAAAGGTTGGTCTCCAATAAGGTACGCTTATTCATATAAACATCAAAGAGGAAATTTAATAGATTATGCTATAAAGAAAGAAAGGTTACTGTTGGAGGTCAGAAGAAGCATTGACACAGGTACGCAAATTGATTTGATAGCTATTGGATTTCCTACTTTTATTGCTGATTAAATTGACAGAGAAACTTGATTCAACAGAGGATTTCAATGAATAAGGAAAGTTGGAACATTTGGTAGAAAAAAAAGTTGAAAATACCAGAACTAACAAGTATGAGGCTCAAAGAAAGATGCCATGTAAAATATGCAAAACTAATGGTAAAGGAAACAGATTTCACCAAGAGGAGAAATTATGATTCAAATAAGGACATTTATTGGAAAACACATCATTGCTAGATATTAATGATTTACAAGAGTCAAAAAACTAGAGAGCACACCATTAATTTCACTCAATAGTGAATAATTCACTGAATGTTCAAGCAGTTTATAATACTGGTTCAACTGTATCATTGATAAATACAAAACTGTTAAATCTAAAAATGAACAAGCTCAGTGAAAAAAATGAAGAATTCTTGGATCCTTTAAAACAATTATTGATGTAACGGCATCAGATGGAATTACCAAAATGAAAGTGAAAATCATGGATATAGAGAAAGAAGTCATGGTATGCACTATAGATAATATTAATTTTAATCATGATTTTCTGATTGATCCTGATTTTCCCAAAAATTTGCTTTTTGTCAAAATGAAAATCTTCAAATTATACAAAAAAGCTCGAATGAATTTTTGGATGAAAATAGAATAGAGTCTAAAATTTTCAGTATTACGATTTAAACAGATGGGGTAATTGTGTAATTGTCCCAAAAGAAAAAAATACAGATATACAGATAAACTTCAATGAAGATATTGAAATGAATGATTTTGAAGCTGTGACTACTCAGGTAAATGAAAAAAGGAAAATTTTTCGAATAAAACAAGTTTGATGGAGCAGTCAAAGTTTATGAAGCGAGAATTGATTTGCAGATAGATGAGTACTGCAGTGAAAGACCTTATCGGTGCACGATTGAAGATAAAAAAGAAATAGAGCAACAGATCGCTGAACTTCTAGATAAAAATCTTATTGAGGAATATTATAGTCCTTTTGCAGCACCAGTAACTTTGGCCTACAAAAGAGATGAAAAGAAAAAAAATTGGTTATGTATAGATTTCAGAGATCTGAATAAGATAATAGCACCTAAACCACAGCCCTTCCCACGGATAAAGGATCTCTTAATTAAAACAAGAAACTGCAGACTCTTTTCAAAACTGGATAAACACTCAGCATTTTGGGCGATACCTTTAAGGAAAGAAGATAGAAGAAAGACAGGATTTGTCACTGAAACAGGTCATTTCCAATGGACCTGTGCACCTTACGGCTTGAAGACATCGCTAGCTGTATTTCAAAGAATATTGAGCATTATTATTAGGAAACATGGTTTATCTAATTTTGCTGGAAATTATTTTGACGATATCCTGATTTTCTCGAGAACATTTGAAGAGCATCTAATCCATTTGGAGAGATTATTGTCAGCTATGAGAAGAGAAGGTTTTCGACTGAAACTAGCAAAATGTCCGTTTTCTATGGACTCTATGACCTATTTAGGACATAATATTAAATATAATTCAGGTACGAAGGTTTCAGGTACTTATTCAGGTTTTCAAGTTTTCAAACTGAAAAATCAAAAAAATATTAGACAATTTTTGGGAAGAATGAACTTCTATAATGAGTATATACCAAAAAGCTCAGTCATTTTGGATCCGTTACACAAGTTGTTGAAAAAAATCAGAAATTTGAATGGACAGAAGAATGCAAAAAACATTTGATTACTTAAAGAAATTCTTATGTATAGAACCAGTACTAGCGATTTATGATCCAGAACTACCAATTCACATTTACACAGATGGACGTTTACTAGGATTGGGGGCTGTTATAAAACAGCCACAACCAGAGGAAGGTGGAAAAGAAAAACTAGTTGGTTATTTTTCCAGGAAACTGAATGAAACACATAATGAAAAAAACCGGTTATCTTAAAACACTGGCCGCAAAAAAAGCTGTACTTTACTGGCAGCACTGGTTGATGGGAAAATGGTTCACGATTTTCACAGATCACAAGCCATTAGAGGATCTCAATATCGAATCTAGGCCTGATGAAGAATTGGATTACTTGACTCCATACTTATCTCAATTTGATACGAAAAAAATTCACAATCCTGGAAAATTCAACGTAGAAGCCGATTGCCTGAGTAGAAACCCAGTGCTGGATATAGAAGAGAGTCAAGAAGAATCAATAAAAATGGTTAACCTCATAAATTTTGAGAGAATAAAAACAGATCAAAAAGAAATGAAAAATTTTTTGAAAAAAAATAAAAATGTAATACAAAAATAAGGTGTATTTCTTAAAAAGATCAGAAAGAAACAGAAAATCAATCTCACAGAGATATTTAGTAGAAATCTGATAAGAGAAGCGCATATAAAAATGGGTCATATCATTGTGAATCAAATGGTGACAGTATCATCACCACACTATATATCAGATATTTTTAAAGAAAACATAAAGATAATTCGTGGAACAAATTATGGATTATTGTCTCATTTGGGTACTGCTGAAAAACCATTTGATATAGTATCAATAGATACAATTGGTGGATTTGGTGGAACACGGTCGACGAAGAAGTACTTGCACTTACTGGTGGATCACTTCACAAGGTATGCAATTGTATTAACGTCGAAAACGCAAATGGCCACAGATTTCATAAAAATCACCAAAGAAGCACTAAAAGAAGCAGACGTAGAACAGATACTAACAGATCAATACCCAGGTATTAATTCAGAAGAATATAAACAATTTCTAAAAGACAATAACATTTCCTTACATCACACTGCTGTAAATGCAGCTTTTTCCAATGGATTGAACGAGGAACTAAACCAAACACTAGTCAATAGAATTAGATGTTAGATAAATGGACAAGGGAAAAATGTTGAATGGACAACTGTCTATGAACTATGCTCATAAGTACATAGATGAATATATACCAAAACAATCCACACAGTGACGAAATTCAGTCCTGAATATTTACTAAAAGTAATAGATAATTCAATAGTACCAGAAGAACTAAAACCAGAAAAAACACATGATAATTTGATACATGACAGGAAAGTTTTTCTGCAGAATAGTATAAAATATCACAAGTACAATAAAAAGTTATTTAACGATCAACGAAGGAAGAATTATAAATTTCAAGTTGGTGATCTTGTGCATATTGAAAATGGAAACCAACTCAATAGAAAAAAGCTTGATGAAATTAGGATAGGTCCTTTCAAGATTGAAGAGAAGAGTTTGTATTCCATTTACAAAATTGACACGGGACATAGAAAGAAGGAATTCAACCTGTTTCACATTACAAAGATGATTCCAGTGCCGGAAAGTTTGTAAAGAGACCGACAAACGTGAAAATATAGGATATTTTCCCCCAACGAAGGGGGATGTAAGGAGGTTTACTTCCCTAAACCAAATTTAAATATTCCCGCTTTCACGGGTGGATAAAGTAGTGAACCATTCATACAAGTGAGGAAGACAATAACTTACGAGAATGCAAAAGTATAATTGATAATCATATGCTTTATTGTTCGAAAGTGAATCAAGATTTGAGAGAGTGAATAATAAACATAGAATGTAGTTTCTTTGTTTATTTCAGAGAAACTCCTCTTGTTTATTGATACCCATCCTTACTGTACTTGAAGATAAATTGATCAAACATTACATATATATATATATATATATATATATATATATATATATATATATATATGTATATATTATTCTTTTTATATTGAAACTTGATAATTCAATTTGCATTTCAAAAGTTTTAGAACTCGACTGGGATTTGAACCCACATCTTCAGATATACGTCCAATGCTTTTGACCGCTAAGCTACCAAGGTTTTCACTTTGAGATGCATCTTCATATGTAACAACTACGTATTCGTCAACCTGGTTATTCGACGCTCGGATTACCGTCTTTGAAACTGCATGCGAAATTGAGTATTCGAATCCCAGTCAAGTTCGAAACCTTATTTCAATTCTCGAATTTCACTATATATATATATATATATATATATATATATATATATATATATATATATATATATATATATATATATATATATATATATATATATATATATATATATATATATATATATATATATATATATATATATATATATATATATATATATATATATATATATATATATATATATATCTTTCAATCGAAAATCGAAAATCGAAATATCGTAATATTTCAAATAAAACGCTCCGGGAGCTATCTGCACAAATGATGTCAACGAGAAAGAACCTATCACTTTCGAGAGTGAATATTAAGTGCGCTTCGAAAAAATCATCGATCTTGTTGAATGCTAATAGGATACAATTTTTTCATCATTATTATTAATCATTAATTCGTATTTAATCAATCAATCTAGAATCTATGAGTTTCAAAACGCCCACAGATCCTAGATAAAAATGAGGGGAATTACAAATTGTGAAAATTAAGCTGAGCTCCTTCTATCGAAGAAAAGACGAATAAACTCTCCCTAGCGTTCTTGATTCTCACTCAGAACAATATTAGTTCGAGTACGTGAGGGTTTGTGGACACTTCATTCGAACACAACAGAAATCTGTCTGCAATGTGTGAGAATCGTCTCATGCCTAATCGCTCTATATCACGCCCCGGCGGGCAAAAGGATAGATAGTTTCAAGATTCACGAAGCGTTCATAATAATAAATACTGAGACTATTAATGGAAATATCGAAGTATTTCAAATAAACCTCTTAGGGAACTCTCTGCACAAATGTTGTCAACGAGAACGAACTCATCACTTTGGAGAGTAAATATTGAATGCGCTTCGAAAAAATTATCGATCTTGTTGAATGATAATAGGATACAATTTTTTCATCATTATTATGAATCATCATCGCCTATTTCATCGAAAAATCAGAAATGGATGACTTTCAAAACGCTCACAGGTCCTAGATCCGAATGAGGGTAACAATAATTTGTGAAAATTCACGTGAGTTCCCTCTATCAAAGAAAAGACGAATAAACTCTCCCTAGCATTCTAGATTCCTACTCATGACAACATTGCGAGTACGTGAGGCTTTGTGGACATTTCATTCGAACACCACAGAAATCTGTCTGCCATGTGTAAAATTGGTCCTATGTCCAATGGTCCAGATGATGCGGGCTATCTTTTCGCCCGCTGGGGCATGATCATTACGTATCATTCATTTAGTAAATTACTGAGAGAGCTTTAACAGAGAGAGTATAGACAGATCTCCTCACGCAAATAATTGAGATGAATTACAAACGTACATTCATACTCAAGCTCTTCGACTACCAACATATTTCTGACACTTGATTAAGTATAAATTGGCTGTTATTCTCGCAGAGTATTGTACTTTCATAATTAGTCATTTTCGAAGAAGTAAGCATATATATATATATATATATATATATATATATATATATATATATATATATATATATATAATGATGATTTTGGATTGCCACCTCAAGTTATATTTTCTACTGCTAGATATCAAGCAATATATTTCTGAAGCATCGGGCGATTATTGACGAAAATCTCATAACTAATGAAAATTGAATGAGTTCTTCGAGGAACTCAATTCTAACGAAATTGTTAGAATTGAATAATGACCTGAATAATGACTTCATCAGGAGCCTACGAGTTGATGAAACAAGACTGTGCATTCAACACGTGTGGTGAAAACCACACACTCTTCAGCTGTATCACATTTCCGACATAACTTCATTCAAATGAGGTAATTATTCTTGTTTATTCAATTATGATCTTGAGTAGATGCGGCACTTAAGCTTTTTCGGAGAAACAAATTTTCATCTTTGTAATTTGAACGATTCTTAGTCATAAATTCTCAATATACAAAGTTATAATTAACGCGACTCACCTATTCGGATCAAACTCAATCAACCTATCAATGGTTGGGTCCAATAACAGTTCGGGTCTCACTGGTCCCTGGGCAAGACTTGCAACGTCGTTTTCCTGCTTCTTGAGCCTCTTCTCCACCTTGTCCAAATTATCTATTATCTTGTTTGTCTTCGTCTTCAAATCATTGTGTATTTCACCGATTGCCCTCTCTTGTCGCTGCGTTTGCGTGAGTAACTCATCAGATTTTGGCACCAAGTTGTCTACGGAACTTTTCGTGCCAACGACCACGTTCCATACTTCCTGGATCTTTTCGGACACTGTGAGGATAGGTTTAATCTGTTCTGTCAGTGCATCAATCTTATTATTCATTAACTGCGTTCGTTCTGCGCTTCGGGCTGTCGTCGTTGAGGTGAAGTTATGGTTTGGAACGGCGTATTCAATTATGGCGTTATTTATGTCTATGATACGGTGCAGCATTCTACTCAAATTATCCGATACGAGGTTTATGTGGAATTGTAGTTTCCGATCGATGTTGCTCGTCGATTCACGCAATTGTCCAAGCTCTTTCGAAACATGGTTGATAACCTACAAACAGATGTTCAGATGATTTTTCGCCTTGGTTTAACAAATATCGATTTGAATGTCTCTTCGGAAATTATTTTATTTGACAGAAGATGAAACAACTGAGTTGTAACATCATTAATCGATTGGGCTGATACTCGATGAAAATCTAAATACATTATTCAGATAAACTAAGTAGTTTGCTGATTTTCACTATAATTAATTCAAAATATGACAATATTGTTTCCCGAACACAGTGGCTTTATCAGGAGATCAGTTCAGTTTGTCGTCAACATCGGATGAAGCGACTTTGTTGGCTAAACAATATTGTTACGTTTGGAATTAATTATAGTGAAAATCAGAAAACAACTTAGTTTTATTTAAATTATGAGTTGTCACAGGTCACAATGTCACTTTCCATATTATTGTTTTACACATATAGAAATTAGTAAAACGATGTTGAAATTCTCTCGTATACTAGAACAAATACGTAAATGGTGCGTTCTGAAGTGCAATTTCTGGTTGAATTGTTTGAAAATTTGGAATGAATTCAAAAATGCAGGAGTATATGCGATTTAACTCAATTCGCCTAGTTTCACAAGATATCAGTTATTTTGTTCAATTTTGTTTCAATTCCTACAGCAGCAGATGCACATAGCCCTGTATTTTAACGATATATCAGAATAAAACGGAAGTCGTGAATTGAAAATTTCGGTTCATGCAATACTTACCTCATTGTTCAATGCCTTAGTGATTTCCACAACGTTCATATGAATTGGCTTTTTTTCACTCGCTTCAGCATTGAATTCTTCATTCTGCAAGAATGAGCTACCGCCATCGAGATGATTCTTCACTTCGTTCAATTTCCCACCGATTCCGTCAATTTTCCTGTCAATCACCAGAAGTCTTCTATTAATACTAGACTCGTCAACTGTTTCTTCATTAGATTCGCTCAAATTTTCATTATTCGACAAGTATGAACTGGACTGGCTCCTAATAAACAGCTTCGAATCCAAGTTGGCCAAATTCGAGAGTACCGATTCAGTCTTGTCGACGTTACTGGATACTCGAGAGTCAAGAGATTCGACTCTTCGCATCAAATGTTCAACGGCTTTATCCAGATTCTCAATTCGCTGTAACTTGGAATCCAGCGTCGAAATTATCACTTCGAACAACTCGAATAGATATCGTTCCCTGAAAAGAAAACATATATATCTCAGATCATCCCAGGATAATTAATTCAAAAAAAAAAACATAATTCATAAGCCCATCAAATGAAGAACTTTACGAAATTCTATCTGTCGAAATGTTTTCTTCTAGGTCTGCTAAAAAAATTGCTTTTCTCTTTATATTCAGGTGAGTGTTCACTAAAGTGTAACCGAGATGAGATTTATTGAAGTTATTTTTCACTTGATTAAAGTTTTATTACTTTCGAACGGAGAAAAATATCAGGCAAACAACAACCACCAAACGGTACCATCATAATCATTGACAGTAGAAGGCAAAAAATATCTGCTGATCTCATCAGCAAAAGAGGCCATAACTCATTAGACCAGTTGCTGAATGCTCTTGATAAAATTCATTCATTCTGTCCCCATGTAGCGAGCGGACGTAAGATGTCTCAATTCCCGATCAATTTTGGTCAGAGACTCCATTCGACCGTTAAATGACGTATATCTAACTTCAGATAACTGACAATGATATGAAAACAGTACATGACGTCAACGCAATTTTACGATTTTATTCAATTTATGATAGATGTTAGTAGAAATTAGGTTCAGTTAGATAAGTGTGTTGTCATAGATGTTGTGAAATTGTGGAATAACAAAATTTGTTAAAGTGTACAAGTAAATTCATATTTTTTAGATAGAAGTTCCATATTAGTATACCGTGTAATAATGGAAAACAGACCTTCTCACTCATCCTACAGTTTTGATGGAAGAATAGATACATGTTTCCTTAAGAGTTTCCCTCAAAAATGCAGATCATTTACAATATTTTTTTCGAGGTGCTTTATAATTTTCAGAGGCATAGCTTCACATTCTCTAAGAGTGAATTATATAGAATATACGAATGAAAAATGTATATACAATAACAGGTGAAACTTTTCACATCATAATGTGAATGTTATTTGCTTATCAAGGTTAGTTTTTGGACAAATTCGAAAATTTTTTCATCTTTTCAAGGAAGAGTTATTCTATTGCTGACTAAAATTGGAGAAGAAAACTGAAAAGTGATAAACATGTACAAAAAAAAATCTGTATTTTCGAACTGATTTTCTTGTTGAACTGTTGAAACCGAAGAAAAACTTAATAACTTAATATTTTAGAAAGATATTCAAATGACTTCGAAAAATTCAGTTTCTTGGTTTGTCATGAAATATTTGGTTTGAAAGCTCAATTTCGTAACCAATTATCTGTTTCAGGTGAAATATTCGTCAACAATGGGTGGAGGGAATTTAAGCAACAGCGTGACGAATTTTTGAACACTTTCGACAGATTTTGTTGGTTCTTTGTTCAATTTCTATGGAAAAAGATCAGAGAAAAAACCGTTGTAACTGATTAAAGCAACTTAAGCTGGTGGATTTTCGACTGGTGAGGAATATATTAAATTGGTTATTTCATATGCAGTTTATTTGAAATTCTTCTGAACACAGCGCAACATGATAATCATTTTCTTCTTCATTTATTTATCACAATTCACTAGCAATGTCCATTTCTTTCATGAATAAGCTCGGGCGTTTTCAAATTTTGAGTTTGAGCATTGCTGTATCAAAAGCTTTCGAGTAAACTCCCTCATCTATATTGTAATATTCCAGATAGAATTTATCTGACTTCTCCAAAAACTTTTGGGCATGATCTGAAAAATTCCATCAAGTTTTGCCCAAAACATGCCCCCGAATTTTTGGAAAAAATAGAGCAATCTTTTAAACATGAGTGTTGAAATGAAGGCCGTATGATTTCAATATTTTCATTCAAATTGTGAAATCTCTAGAATGTAACCTTCAAAGTACCTCTTCAAAATGTTAATTTTCATTACTCATCGATGTCTCAATGACGGGGTATAAAATTTTGAGAAAGGTTATCTGGAATTGCGCCTGTTTGTGCCAAAAACGTTATGTTATAATTTTATATGACGATAAATCTGTATTAACACTAGATTTTCTTACATGGCAGATCGTGACACATAAATGACATTCAGCACAAATATCTTTTCCAAGTTCTGCATTTTTTGTATAAGAATACACATAGAAAAAACCCTTAAAGTGGCCGTAAGTGGTGCCTCTGTCCTCCATTCGTTGTTACAAATGTATTGGAAGAGCAATCCCGATTTTCAGCATTATGGCTTTCACACTCCCTCGCAAGGTTATTTTCTCTCATCCCATATAACGTAAAGGATATTTAACCAAATGGCACGTAATGAATAAGTCGGCCACAGGCGCAAAACAATTTTATTCAATACAAATACCTGTTTTTTTTTTACATATTATGTCAAGTATCTAGGGTTGAAGAAGGTCGCGAGGCCTTATAACTTCCCACTGTAATCTTTGTAAAAATTTCATGAAATGTAAAAATACCAATTATTCTCAATAAACGTTTATTGAGAAATTATTCATTCATTCAAAGCATCGGTTTCCGACCAGCCTCCTCTATCCGATCATTTTGGGTTTTTCACTTTGAAACGTTCAAAATGTCCACCAAGATTTGTAAAATAGAACTCATTTAATTGAATTTCTCATCATATGTCACGTTAAAAATGTTACATTTCATATGTTAACGCAAAGCCGGTCAATTCAATAAGATCTACGAGATGGTTGTATTCGTTTTATATTGATCTCGAAAAACATGAATTAGTCAAAACAAATATCTGGATTTTTTCAAAGAGTGTTGTAATATATTTTAAGTTTATTCTCTTCAAATACTTCGAATTTATTCTCTTTAAATGCTTTATTGGTTCATCAGTACCTTGAAATTTCAATATGTGAGTAGAAATTATATGTTTTTGTTGATTCACCGAGCAAATCATAATGCACTGAATGCTGAGCCCTATAGAATATGAACATAACTCATTCAAGTGTTTGTCTAAGTGTTTCGTATTCAGTTATATATTCTAAACGCTGTCTCTGTATAATACACGTGTATACGACTGAGACTCACTTTCATAAATTTTTCGTAATGAGAGTTTCAATTTCCACTATTTCTTAGATTTCGAGCGAATTCGAAATGAGACCCCTTTTCTTCAAACATATATTTGTTTTTTGCATACCTACGATATTATATATATATTTTCAGTATATCTTTCTTATACAGAATTTTAAAATGTCAGCAAAAATTATATGTTTTCATTGCATTATTGAGCAAATAATGATAGACGAAATGCAGAGCCCTATAAAATATGAATATTTCCTCATTCCGACCGCTTGGTCAGTGGAAGGAATTTTGCGCTCTGTAGATGATGTCCATTATCTATTTTGAAATCAAATTTTTTCAAGCATTTTATATTCAAATGCTATATCTGCATAGTTCTTCGATAAATCCTTTGTAATAAGAGTGTCTTACTGCACTGTTTTTCTAATTTCTACAAATTCTGAATTAGACTCCTTTTGTTGCTACCTTATGTTTTTGTTTATCACACATAATTGCATACTTACGATATTGTTATATCTTAATGAATGTGTATGGGCGGAAACAGAAAAAACATATAATTTTCAATTTTAAGGCTTCGTCACACTAATTCACAATTGATAATCAGGATACGATTCATTTCCCACGTTCCATTTTCCGTCTGCGATTATTTCAAAATATTTCAAAGTTGTGGATTTTTATGCAGGTGACAAAAGAAATTTTCAGATAGAATCGTTCACAATACTTACCTCTAAAATAGCAGATATCGTAGTTTAGATTCTATCGCCACGTGAGTCATTTGTAGGAACTTTTCAGGGGAGACTGAAACCGATTATTTCGATATAGACATAAATAAAGTTACATTTTTTACTTTGTGTATACTTCAAAATATTTCTTTCACCAAAAAACCGATGAGTTATCATAGAAATCCTGCAAATCATAAAAATCTTATAATCACCATAATATCATGACTTACGCCATGATTCTTTCATTTTCATCTTAAAATTATGATTCGTATTTTATGGAATCTATTATAGCAATGAGCAATATTTTAGGGATAATCGAAAAATTATTCTCTTGGCAATTATACACTCACTTAACTCAACAAATTTATTCACTGTATTAAATGACAATGCCTAGAAGTATAAAATTAAGTATCTTCATAGAAGAAAAACCCTATTAGGCTGATATTTCAGCCGTCTAATCATCAGTTCATAATAAGTTTAGTACCGTTCCTGAACGAAATGAACAGAATTAACTGAATCAACTTTTAGGATTCTGTGAATATATAGAATATTTATTTACAAAACGAAGAAGAGTTACTCATCGCAGAATAAAAATATAAACCTTGTCAGCTTATTTCAAAAACTATAACTCTTTATAGTCAAATGAAATTTGACTAAATTTCATTTCTTAAACTTCTCTCATAATGAACACAGCATATAACACTCATTTCTGTACACACAAATTATTTTAGCAAGAATTTAATGTTCTCATTCATGCGGTAAACCATCGTAAAAGCTAAGACAAGCACTAAGAATTAGATATCTAAGTCCATGTTAAGGATTCATTTCACTTGTGATATTGGCAATCTACTTCGATACTGTAAAGACCTCAGAAAATTTTTCTAGTTTTACATCTTACATACAAACTCATCCTCATACGTTTTACTTTATCCTTCATAGGTTCTGTTTTATTACGCCTTCAGGTTCATAAAGTAGAACTCTCAAGTAACAACTGGGTCGTTGGCAAGTCTGCCTAGATGAATTGAGTCGTACATCGGATGTTAGATATAATCGTAGAAGAAGTCATAGCTCAGTTTATCTAGAATTTTGAGGACGACCTTCTTTTAACAAAGACCAATTCTGGGATGGTATGTGGATACCTTTCTTCCTGACTTGACATTCTATTGCACTCTGAGCAGAATCGACCTCTATCTGAGAATGGCCCTTTTCAAGAATCTTTCCGATGATATCCATGTTGAAGGCCATAGTCAATTCAGGCAGCGCATTAGTCAAAACTACGTTCCGATTCGGTGCTGTAAACCCAACAGAGTATGATACCACTGGTGGAACCTCCTTTTCCAGGCTTCTCTAGGCAATCAGCAATACAGGAAAATGAAGAGACGCTACTAATCCTGCAGTTTATTCGTCAAACTAACAACAATGTACATCCTCATTTCCTAAATTTCGAATTGTAAAGTTTTTTACTCATACTTTGGTTTTGTAACATATCGCATTAGCTTCAAGCTTCGTACAGGACTGTACTGATTGCAATTCATGTGTGAAAACATGCTATTCACCACAGGCTACGGTCTTTGTGAGAAAAGTATTATCATTGTTTGGGCAACAAAATTGATCAGATAGATTTTAAAATTCGAATACTCACATATTCGAATTTTAAATTTCGATCAGATAGATTTTAAAATTCGAATAATTCCACATATATAATTGAATTACGACAACCTTAAATGAAGATTATTTTTATTATAATTATTATTATTATTATTATTATTATTATCACATGCACTTCTCTCTTGATATATTTCTTCCTATTTTAATTTTTTTCTCGTCTTGCCCGATATGTTTTCAATAAATGTGCTTTTTTATTTTGCTTTATCAAAGTTTCCTACATTTTGTGAACGACAAATGTCACATTGGTCCTTTCGGGGAGAAAATTTGCTTGGACTATTTTCTAGAAATATTTGAACCAACCGCATTCAGGCTTTCTTCATCAATATCACATTTTTCTCGGTGCAACCTATACAGTTTCTGTTTGATTTGTACAACTGGTTCTAAATAAAGTTCTGTACTGGATGCTCATCAATAATGAGAAGGAGTTTAAGGCAAACCATGGAAAAATAATTTTAGGTATTCGGCATTCTCGTCATCCCTAACTCACTCAACTGGCCATCTAACTTCAGGAGTTTTTCGTAATACCTCACTCAGAAAAGTTTTCAGGCGAACTTGTACACCTCATCGAGCTTCTGTGGTTAAAAATATCGTTTGCTCACTTGTTGCCTTGAATCATTTGCGTTCTTAACTGTTTTTCATTTCCAGATTTGTCATTAGTTACCACATTTTGCAGCCTCGGAGACCTATCCCTGTCCTTCCAAAACAAATTTCTCCTTTCTTCTTCTGTTATATCGTTACAACATCGATGTTTGGTTTCCCTGAAAAACCGAGATGCGCATAGAGGGCCGATTTCACGAGCAGGTCGCATAATATCGTTCAAAACTTTGAATGATTCTCCTTGTCTATCCGCTAATATCCCAAATACTGTTCATCTTCACCTCTCAGTATTTCGTATATTTTTTGTTTCACTCCTAATTGAGTTTTGGCTGAATTGAACCATCAATCTTTCTGTTTCGTTCAGATTTAAGTTATGATATTCGTCTAAAGTATCACCTAGAGCAGCAGTCACAGTTTCAAGTAGTTCCTCATTTTGCGTAACTTCTGTATCTTTTTCGTTTGTGACTTCTTTTGTTATCTACTGGTTGTAAAAAGTCCTGTATCAAGTATACGCTCAGTTTGTACTTCAGGTGCTTCTTCATATTGTCCTCCATGATTGCATCCAATTATTTTTTGTCAGTTGCTTCTGCTAGTATGGCTTCTCTTTGTGAAACAATTATCGACTGCTCTCCTGTAGGACTTTGATTGATGTTTCATGTGTTTTATTTGTTTGGTCTACCATTGACGGTACTACAATTTGTTGTTTGATTACCCCAGTTGATTTTACTTCATCTGCCTTTTCAACGATCGTTTCTTCAGCAACTTCATTCAAAAAGTCCCACAAATTTGATATTGGCGTTTAATTCTGCGAAATAAAACTTGAATTAGTAGCATCCTTCTGACTAGGTACAATTATAAAAGGTACATTATTCAAATCGACGTTCTCCAGATAAGTGAGTTCATATTTTCCCTTAATAGGTGTTGGTTTCAATCATTCTGAGAATACTCAGATTTCTAATGGTTGACAGATGTCCAATATTGTCTCATCGTCACTGCTGCTAATCACTTCGTGTCTTTCTTAAATCAAAAAAATATAATTTATCAAAACAGAGATAAGATAGAATTATCGCAGAATGAAATTAAAACAGAATTAAATTCAATCAGAATCTACATCGAATTATAAACAACTCCATGTAACTCTCTATACATTAGACCCTGGACAACACGTAAGTCATGAATACAGTTTTAATACGATAATATGATCAAATAACGCTTATTTCAGTTATAATGATATAAAATTTCAGAACTTAAGATGGCAAATTCACTGCCAGATGAAAATGTTTTACGAAATAGTTTATTCACTTACCTTTTGTGAAAAACTCTCAACCACAGATGACAGTACCGCTCAACGTCAAAACTGAACTGACTTACGTACTGTTTCTATAGGACAAGTGTGAAGGCTTCCGTGCTGTTACTTTTCCGTAATTTCGAAGTCTTTTATTGATCACTCATTGATTCTGATTAGACAAAACGACGCAGACGCGCCTTCCGATTCTTCTAGCCGATGACGTTAAAATTTCAAAACCTTCAAAGAGTGACTTACGTGCTGTTAGAACTAAAACGACGATATGCCAATTCTATAGCCATTTGCAAATTCACAAATGTGTTGATTTTCAAGATATAAGTCATGAGCATTAGTCATGAAAAAATTCAATGGTCCCTTTTCAAACGGGTGACAACGTTTGAAAAGGGACCACTGAAATTGAAATATTCAGTTAGAAACGTTCGAAACGTATGCGTCGCTATGTTTAATTAGTCAATCTTGATAGCTACACCGGTATCATATCAATAAAAATTTCTATCAGAATAAATATAATTTAATTACTGAATAGCACTATAGGCTTGCCAGCAGAAAACCCTCCGTAAAGTATTTGTGTTATGATTTTCTTCTTAATCGAAGTTATTAAATATGTTCGAGTGGAAAGTATTTCATTCAAGGTCCATGTGTTCCAGCTGCTCTAGTGTTGCATAGTTATAACAATGTCCATCACGAGCAAAGATGTTAATGATTCTTCTACTACTTGTAAGACTTCTCACAGTCCTTCGAAGAGTTATGCGTTTAGTTTGTTCAACAGTACCATTACTCACACAAAAAATTGTATCAGATCCGATTGAGTTGCTTAAACCATTAAAGGTTTCACCATTTCTATGACGAATACTTTTGCCTCCAAGCCATGCTTTGAAAAATCAATCCACGATGTAAATTTATCCATTTTTGAAATCGTGTTATACAGTACTGAATCAACTTCATCAATCAGCTAATTTTTTTAAATTCTGGTAAAATCATCATCTTCTGATAAACTACTATATTCATACATTATGAATTTTTTTTTAATTTTGAGATGAATTTGATCGATATTTTCACTGTTTGGATATATTCTCCACCAGGTAATAATTTGTCGTTGAATTTACATCTGACTGGGACTAAAGCCTCAATTCATAATTGTACGTGTCACAAACAGACGCTAACAGCAAACAACTTTTTTTATAAGTACTTCTTCTATTGATGAAACAATTCAATTGGAAATACTCTGATGGATACTTGATTGTCATATCAGGGACTCTGTGGATTATGAGCAATAACTTCATTAAAATAATTCAAATACCTGAATTCACGCGAATCACGATAAGAAGTAATTTTATTTAATAGTGTTGGCGTTTACTTGATGTTAATTCTTTATAATTGAATATAAACTTAAATTCAAACACTTGAACTTATTATTTACACTTTATTCACTACATGCTATGTAAATAAGTGTAAATCTAAGTTCAAGAGTTCGAATTCAAGTTTATATTCAAGAAGAAATTTCAATGTTCGACTGTTAATTTCATATTTTTTCTTGCAATTCTTGAATACTTGATTTTACCATCCTTTCTGCTATTTTCGATTGTTTGCGATCTTTCCCACAGAAAATCAAACTACTTTGATGTTCGAATCTGTTTCTATATTTCTACAATTTTAGACTCAATAATTGCATTAGAAGTGTCAATTTCTTGAATGTTAACTTCTATATGTAAATTTGGAGTCGTATTTCTGACAGAGTTTTGCTAAGAGTTACTATTTTACCATGTGCATCTTCACAAAAAAATTTCAATTTATTACCTGCCATTCTAACACAATTTTTCAAAAAACATTCAAATTAACAGCAATGAACACAAAAATATGACAACCGACGCTTAATGATTATTTTTTCCTAAATTAATTTTCGATTTTGGAATGGTGGAATAACATCAGATAAAAATATCATCCATTCTAAAATAATTGAAAAAAAATTTTTGATTCGATTCAAAATTGGCGTTTAGCACTGATTGAATGACAATAA
The DNA here is from genome assembly GCA_030704895.1 of Henosepilachna vigintioctopunctata. Classification (NCBI taxonomy): domain Eukaryota; kingdom Metazoa; phylum Arthropoda; class Insecta; order Coleoptera; family Coccinellidae; genus Henosepilachna; species Henosepilachna vigintioctopunctata. The sequence goes on along the minus strand of JARQZJ010000120.1, from coordinate 55,024 downwards.
AGATATATCGTAATAATATATTTATGAGTCACAAAGTTCAATGAAAATTATTAAAAAAAACCTTCCTGAAATTCCCTGAAAAATTTATGTTTTACGTGTGCAGGTACGATGCGCACTGATGAACGCAATCACTACCTCCAGCCAGATAACAATATAACGCCTGGAAGAGCGAGAGGGACATCATTTCTAAAAATTGACCTACCTGAAACTCTCCCTCGAAAACGTTGCTAGGTCTTAGACCGTAAACGGCCGTTGGTATGTATAAATTCACAGATGCAGATGTTTACACGTATTCTAGAGTACCAGAACGAAGCAACACAACAAAATCTAATAATTGAAATCGAACAAGGTGATAAAATGAAGATATAAGAATTGCACTGGAACATAGATAACAATATTATGCAATGTAGGTATGAAAACAAGAAGATATATGATTCTTCTGACCTGCTCCTCTGCATTCTATTATTGAGAATATTAGGTCAAGGGTCATCCTCAACATCCAATTGACTTAGAAGTCCGCATTTTTTTAATTTATTGGTTCGTTACGCACCTCGAGAATTACGAAAGCTTTGATCTCTTCATTTAATATTCGAAGTCTGGAGTGAATGAGTGACTCTCCTCTATGAAATGGCTGGAATCGGTTTCTCTTCTTTTCAATACTTCATATATGCTCGGATAATTGCAAATGGAAGTTTCTGGAAAAGTCAACTGGAAAGCGTTCACGGATTTTTGTTCAGGTACATGAAATTTTATAACGTCGAAAAATTCATTGTAAATAATAATTAAATCGCAATCAACGCTTTCATTAGATAATAAAGTTTCCCAATTAATATTAGATATAGATTCAAATATTAGATAGATTTTAATATTAGATAGATTAGAAGGAAGTGTTCAATTAAGAAGACCAATGGCGATTGGGCTGTTTCAGGTGAAGAAAATTGCAACACAAACGACACCTATCTTGGTATCAGCGATACAGTCGTAACATCATTCCAGTATGTTACATGTCAAATGCGAATTACAATTACCAACTATCAATTAAACATTTTACTGCGAAAAATTTGGCCAATGAGAAAACAAGACTAAAAAACAAGAAAGCACCAGGATATGATCTCATAACGTCGGAGATTTCGAAGAAATCACCAAAGAAAACTTTAGTACTTTTCTTTTCTTTCTTTTCTTTAGTACTTTAAAATTATGAGTTCATTCTATTTCCCCATCTCATGGAAATATACTGAGATTTTTATGGTAACCAGGAAAACCTGAACATAAAGTTGAATCATACGTGCTGATAAACTAGATACCAAACATTAGTCATTCGAAAAACTATTTCTAAGAAGATGAAAGCAGGCATTGGTATGCACCAGATATTACGCTAGAATTTCGAGAAAAACACTAGACAATAAATCAAATCCATCGAGGAGTGAACACCATCTCAGCAAGTATTGAAGGGAAATAATTTTTCTCAGCAGCATTTCTAGACTCTTTCCAATCGCTTGACAAGGTTCGGCACAATGGACTGCATACAGACTGAAAAGTCTTCTTTCACAGCCCTTTTATATGATCTTGAAATCATATTTAGCCGATCGCCATTTTGCCTTAAAGCACAGAGAAGCAGCATCCACTAGTTTTGAAGTGCAATTCGAAGGAGTATATCGAGACCATTATTCAAACTCCAGACATACCGGTAAACGGTTATAGCGCCTGCCAAAGCGTCTTTTGCAGACGATATAGTTCTACTTGCATCTCACAAAAATGACAAAACAGACTCTTAAAATATGATCTTGGGCAACGGCATCGAAAATGATGACTTAACATCAACAAAAACAAATCATTACAAGTAATCTCAACAACAAGGAAACAACTCTGCCTTCAGTTTGGTTCCAGATTTCGATTAGTACACACGTGTCTTTTCCTTATCTATTTCGCCATACGCGTTTATTGTGTTATTATATTATACTTGTATTTTTATTTCTTTCATTGAAATAAAATTAAGATGAACTCGAGTGCAGAGCCCCCCGACAAAGGGGTGGTATAACATCCAAAGTGATCAGGAAGCCTTCAATACATTACTGGAAACGGATTTCGACAATATGGATACGTCTAATTTTCCGCTTGATGCCTCGTCAGTAAATTCTCAAAGTACTCCCTCGGTGAGTTCGTTGCATGCTAGAGATAATCGAAGAACGTCTGTATCAAAAAGTAACAGTACAAATTCGTCGGTGCCCAAGGAAAATTCTATTTCTAATAATATTTTTCAATTGCCCTCTAGTAATTCATTACGAGAAAGAATCTCGGCAAGATACGATTTAACAGATGTCGGTCCATTTATTGTTTATATAGAGAGTAAAAATAGGAATATAGGAAATTTGCATGCCATGTCAATCGGAAAGATGATACATAGAAGTGATAATTCTATTGCAAATAGTATTCTATCTTTGGAGAAAAATGGTAAATATCGCATTAAAATCTCATTTAGATCCTATTTAGGTGCGAATAAATTCTTGATGTCAAAATTTTTGATAGATAATAATTTAGAAGCATATATTCCCAGTTTTCTCATACGTAGACAGGGTGTCATAAGATCTATTGATTTGGATATAACGGACGAAGAATTAAAAACCCATATTGAACCTCTAACAGGCAGTGTTTTTAAAATTTTAGAAGTAAGGAGACTAACAAAGAAAATAGTTAAAGACGATGGCTCTCTCGATTTTGTTCCAACAACAAGTATCCTCATAACGTTCAAGGGTCAATCATTACCAGACAGGATAGTAATTTTTAGTTGTGTTCGCGAAGTTTTTCCCTATGTCCAAAGAGTCGTTCAATGCAAGAAATGTCTCAGATTTGGACATGTAGACAATTTATGTAGAAGCAATCCTAGGTGCGTCAAATGTGGTGGACCCCACGTTTTGGACAAATGTGAATCAGACACCCCTGTTTGTGTAAATTGTAAGGGAAACCATTTATCCAACGACAGTAAAAGTTGTCCTAGTTTTGAAACACAGCGAAAAATAAAACAAAAAATGGCGGTGAATAATATGGCATATAGGGAAGCTGTTGAGTCTATTAAGAATAGTTCTTCTATTACAACGGCCTCAACAGTGGTGCCTGTAATTACAAATACTTCTCCTCCAAAGAATGATAAACATTTCCCTCCTTTAAAAATTCAAAAGAGAAGACAGCCGGTTGACCTTTCGTCTTCAGAACTCAAACGTAAACATTTGGAAATTATAAAACCTTTCCCCTTTACCGGAGAAAATGGGGGATGCCTCAAAAAGAAAAGTATTGGTTTTTCTTATTGCCCTCAAACTGAAGGTACAGACGTTAGTTCGCTAATAAACATAATATTTCACGTAGTTGAAAATATCTTAAAAGATTTCAGTGGTTCAGATCTTACAAATTTTGAAAATGGTTCAAACGTAGATTTTATAGAAAATAAAATTAGAGAACTTCTCAATGAATCGTAAAATAAAAATACTTCAATGGAATTCTCGATCGATTATGGCAAATAAAGGTAATTTGGAAATTTTCATTTCTCGAAATAATGTAGATATTTGTTTAGTCAGCGATACATGGTTATCTCCTCATTACAATTTCTCTTTACAAGGTTTTAATATATTTCGAAACGACAGAATAGATGGTTATGGGGGAGTAGCAATCTTTATTAAAAAATCCATTGCCTTCGAATACGTCGATTTTCCTCCTCTCTGGGGCGTAGAAGGTATAGCAATAGCCGTGAAGCTAAAAAATGGTCGGAAACTGTCTCTATATTCGATTTATATGCCTCCCAATACAAATTTTGTAGAGGATGAATTGAATGTTTTTTTTGACTCATTACAGGACATTTCGGTAGTTGGAGGTGACTTCAATCTTCACCATTCGGCTTGGGGGTCCCCTTGGGACAGCCCACTAGGAACTAAATTTCTTTCTGCAATGAAGAAATATGATTTATTTTTAATGAATGATGGATCCGCAACTAGATTGACGCCTCCTTCCCAGAGAAAATCAGCGGTGGATCTCACTTTTGGATCTAGATCATTATTTACTCTTTCTAATTGGTTTGTCCTCGAGGACACGTTGGGATCTGATCATTTTGCTATAATATTGGACTTACATCTAGGACTTATTGAAGAAGTATCTAGAAATTCGTTGAGATTATTCAACACAAAGAAGGCCGATTGGCAGAAGTTTTACGATTTTATGCAAAATTCCACTTTTTTATTTTCTAGTGGAAACAATGTTTGGAAATATGAACTTTTCAGAGACAGAATGATTATGGCCTGCAACGAAAGTATCCCGCTATATTCCTCTAAGTTTGTCTCCAAATTCAACAAGAATTGGTGGAATGCCGAGTGTGAGTTAGCAGTAAAAATTAAAAAAATTGCGTATCGTTTATATTCACTATCCTCAACTCTGGAAAATTTTTTAAATTACAAAAATAAAGAAGCTACGTGCCGAAATGTCATTAAAAAAAATAAGCGTGATACGTGGAGAGCTTTTTGCTCTTCTATGAACAAATATACACCTATCTCGTCAATATGGAAAAACATAAAAAAACTTCGAAACATTCAAACGATTTCACACCCGATAGTTGAAGGCGATTGGTCCATAAATTTTTTCTCGAAACTGTCTCCTGCTGGTACGCATAATAGAATGATTGAGTTACCTCAAATTCAAAATTCCGATAATTTATGTCAACCCTTCACGATGACCGAATTGGATAGGTCCCTTAAAAACAATTCAAATACGGCCCCTGGATTTGACAATATTCAATACATCATGCTATTCAACCTACCCCGTAGTGCAAAATGTATACTATTACATATTTTCAACGAAATTTTGCGTACTGGAAATATCCCAGATGATTGGAGAACTTATATCGTCATTCCAATTCTGAAACCAAACAAAAATCCAACATCTTCCGATTCTTACAGACCCATATCCCTGGGATCTTGTGTTCTCAAAACATTCGAAAGAATTCTAAAGTGTCGCCTTGAGTGGTGGCTGGAATATAATAAATTATTTCCTAGAATTCAGTTCGGTTTCCGTAAAGGTCACAGTACTAATGACTGTATCAGTCATTTGGTTACCGATATATATGCAACATTCTCCGAGATTAACATTTTGATGGCATTTTTTGCAGATATCGTAGGTGCATATGATAATATCTCTCTGGATACCTTGAATCAAGAATTAATTGAAATAGATCTAAGCCCTCGATTCGCTGCCCTCATATATAACCTTTATTCTAATAGAAAACTTTTTCTCAAAATGGGTCATAATTTGGTTGGACCTCGATATACTGGTATTGGTCTACCTCAAGGAGGAATCTTATCCCCATTACTTTTCATCATTTATTACCATCGCTTAGAAAAATCTTTCAGTAACCCAAACATTGAAATTTTACAATATGCCGATGATATCGTTTTTTACTCCTCGAATAAAACGATCACCGACAGTTCTGAGGATATTGTGGAGGCTGTACGGGAATTTGAAAAATTTTTATTTCATCATGGACATTCTCTGTGTATATCTAAATCAGTGATATGTTCTTTTACTAACAAGCGTTTGCAGTTACCAAACCAATTCCAATTTGATGATTTCAGTATTTTGCACAAGTCATCGGTTAAATTTCTCGGAATTTTGTTGGACAAAAAGCTTTCTTGGAAGGAACAGATTAATTCAGTGAAAACTAATGCTGAAAGAAGAATTCAATTACTTCGTTATGTTTGCCGCAATCACTGGGGTGCAGATCAGAATAGTGCAATCCTCTTTTATAAGAGCTTTATCAGGTCCGTTCTATATTATGTATGCTTTATTTATGGAAGTGCTTCCAAGAGTGTTATAAACAGCCTGGATGTTTTACAGAGAAAATCCCTGAAAATCTGCGTTGGATTGCTAAACAGTACTACAAATGATGTTGTACTTTCTGAAAGTGGAGAATTTCCTTTGGCTCATCGTAGAATGTTGTAAGCTGGTACATTCCTTCTCAAAAAAATGTCTTTCACAAGTCCATTAATTACTAAATTACACAATCTCTTCTTGACTACTCTAACTCATAAATACTGGGTAGTTAGACCTGACCCTCTTCTCGTAGCCTGCTACAGCTCTCTTATAGACCATCAAAAAAATCTACACGTGGAGACCAACTTTCCAATATTTTCGATAGATTATGGAATATTAGAATCTTCCTTTCAAGTTTCTATTCCTACTTATGAGGACATTTCTATCAAGGAAGATTTCATCCGAATAATCAACACCTTTTTTCTGGGATATAGGCAAATATTTACAGACGCGTCCAAATCTACTTTATCGGCGGTTGGCGCCGCCATGTATGACCCTTCGTCTGAAAGAATAAGACATTTAAGTCTCAATAAAAAATTTTCAATTTTCTACGGCGAGCTGTTTGCTATCTCCATGGCTCTTGAACACATCGAGTCTCAACCACGAACTACTAATAATAAGTTTCTCATTTTATCAGATAGCCAAAGCTCGCTCCTCTCCTTAAAAAATATTGAAATAGACTGTTCACTATCGTTTATTCATAAAAAAATTCTCGTATCAAAATATAACTTAGATCGGAGAGGTTTTTTGGTGGAATTTCTGTGGGTAAAAGCTCATGCTGGAATTGAGCCAAATGAAAAAGTAGATAGGGCTGCCAAGTTGGCATCTATGGAGGCAATTCAACATTTAGTTTGTGTACACTCTGACCTATTCCTAGACTTCAAAGAAAATATTAGAAGAAAATGGACCCATGAATACCAGGCAAGCCCTAAGGGGTCTTTTTATAAAACTCTTGAAAGAAACCCCTCTGTTATCGTTTGGTATAGGGCTATCGGAAATAGACGTGACTTTGTACGTACAATATGCCGTCTAAGAAGTGGTCATAATCTGTGCCCATTTCATCTGAATAAGATTGGACTCAGGGAAAACGCGTTATGCTCTTGTGGGGAAATAGGTTATTTGGATCATCTCATCTTCGCATGTAGTAATTATCGGCATAAATCAGATGAACTACTCAATAATCTTAATAAGGTATTGAGTTTTTATCAACCTTTTAATATAGGGTTCCTTTTATCCCTACATTCCTTAAGAGTTCATGAAATTTTGTACAACTTTATTCAATCGGTTGGTTTGAAATTATAAGCATGTTTGTAGGTTCCTTTGTATAATTATCCCTTTGTGAAAAATCTCTCCCTTTCCGTGGCCTATTTATAGTTTGTGTAAGAAGAAGAAAATCGCCATGATGGGTCCCTTGGCGTATTGTGTCCCTGTGTGTTATCCTATTGCTGATCTGTACCCTTCTTTATGAGTTTGTGCTGGAGATTACAATCAATACCTTACCAATTTTAGTATTGTTAACAAGGTTTCTGTAAAAAAATTAAATTAACTTGAAGCTATTATTTGCTGGCTAATGAAAAATTTTGTCAAGGCCAAAATAGGGTTTGCAATAAGGAAACCTGCGAGAGAAAAAAAAATAACTCTGCCTTCAATCAAAATATTTGAAGCATAAATTCCATTCGATATCAGAGCAACATATCTTGGCATGTATTCCGATTAATTTTTGACTAGGAGGCAGTATATTCAAGCTTAAATAAACCAAATAAATATGGAGATTCTACAGATTTATTGGCGCCTGGGCAAGAGATCCAAGCTCTACCTTCAAGCTGAAGTAAATGAATTACTGATCTATAAAGTAATTATCGAACAGATATGGTCATACGGCATCTATTCATGGTGTTACGCTAAGGCGACAAACATTGAATTTATTCAGAGACAACAATGAAATATAACGATCAATATTACCCTGTATGATGATAGATCGAGCGCACCCTGGTATGTCTCCAACCTCACCATCCTAGTCGTTTTGAAAGTCTCATATATCACAAATCAGATACAAAATCTCTCAAGAAAATACCACCAGAAACTAGAACGACACACAAACTAACAAATCATTTAACAAGTTTTAATAATTCGAACATTTTCTCGAAGACGAAATATACATCACATTTACCTAATACTTTCATAGAGTTGGTTACAAATCTGACTGAATGCTACATTAAAAAGAAAACTTTACGAAGTGAATGCCGAACGATTTAACGATTTCAGATCATCACACACAAAAATGTCAACGAATAGCAGAGATTCGTTTTCAAATACTGAAAATATGTTACAGCTCGTTCGGTTTCTCTATAAATCTATAGGATTTGATGATCCAACAAAATGCTCCATGTTCAAGGCTGTCCATTTATTGAAATACTTGACTCAAAGTTGAACCATTTTAAAGCCAATTCGAAGATATTTGTTGTTACGTAATTCAGTTTTGCGATTGACTTGGACGTCTAGGTTGTTGAAGTCTATGGTTCTACAATTTTTCACGAAAATTAATATAAATATAAACCTTCGTTCTATTTTTTCGGCATGAAGCTAAGTGCTTGTGATGCGACTGGCGCATTGTGCTCAAAAAAAAGGGTTTGATAGCTGCATTAATGAATTTTGCAAGAAAAAGATTAGTGCATTTGGTAAACCTATACCTAACCGTCGAACAATTGGGAGAATTGGAAACCATGACAGCTTTCTTTTCTCAAAGAATCAGATAACTGCTGATCAACTTCGGAATTAACAAATTCCTCAAAATATCGGCTTCAGCTTGAATTTATTTGGAGAAGTTTTAACATCGATGCACTACATTTACGTTTGTTATAAGCTTCGGCACAAACATATTAATAGATAGAAGCCGACCAAGCAATACCTTATGATTACAGCTCATTATGCTTGACGGAATGTTCGTTTATCTCTTGATGAAACAATGAAAAACACTTCAATTTGTTTCCCAAAAATTATATTAAATTAAATGCTCAACAATTGTTTCGGAGTGTTGTCACACCTGAAAGTTGATTACAGTACTGAAAATAGTTTAGATTTTGGGAATGTTATGGATTTTGGAATTTTTATAAAAACCAGATAGCAAATTATATCCACGGCGCTCGACAAAGCGATCTGTACCAGAATTTTCGATTCAGTCTTGTAAATATCAATCAGATGTCAGATTCATCGAACGAATGTATCAATAATGTCTGTACAGAAACATACTAATAATTAAATATATTTAAAGTTTTCATGCCGTAAGTTTCTTATCTTTCTATTAATACGTGTAAAATCCTTTTCAAATTATATTTATAATTAGGTACAGAATTTCCAGAAGGTATGAATATCGTTTCACTGGCTGACATTGATTCAGTCTTTAAAACGGAGTCGAATGAACTCCAACAGAGATATTCAATTCCCAAGCCAAAAAGAAGTCGATTCCTTACAAAGAATTTTGTGTTGTGTTTTGTGATTTTGTCGTTTTAATTAACATCCAAGTTTGAACATCTAAAACTTGAACTACGCCGTTCTGACGATAGCGAATAAACTTGAAACATATGTAAACGGCTGTCACAAAAATTTCAGGTTCATACCGTAAGTTTCTTATCTTATATAAATATATATATATATATATATATATATATATATATATATATATATATATAATAATAGTAATAATAATTTTATTTGTCCCCAAGTGTACAACATATAAATTAAATGTTTCATACAAAATTCCTATCAATTAATACACACATGCGAAACAAAATAAACTAAGAAAATATACAGTGCATACCCATAAAGCTTTTGGCTGTCTATGGGAAAAAAAATTTCAATTCTAAGCCAATTTAGTAGAACTCAATACTATCGATCATATAATATAATGTGCGATATCAAGGCACCCGCGAACAACAACAACACCACGAAAAATAATATATATATATATATATATATATATATATATATATATATATATATATATTTATATATATATACATACATATATATATATATATATATATATATATATATATATATATATATATATATATATATATATATATATATATATATATATATATATATATATATATATATATATATATATATATATATATATATATATATATATATATATATATATATATATATATATATTTTTAATGTTTTTAGCAATAACAAGCTTCTTTTGATATGAAAAACTTTATTTTTGTTAACGTTTCGTTGTATATCACAACTGTGTCAAAACTGTGGTATACAACGAAACGTTAACAAAAATGAAGTTTTTCATATCAAAAGAAGCCTGTTATTGCTAAGAACATTCAAAATAAAATATCTTAAACAGGAAATAAATCAATTTTAAGAAATATATATATATATATATATATATATATATATATATATATATATATATATATATATATATATATATATATATATATATATATATATATATATATATATATATATATATATATATATATATATATATATATATATATATATATATATATATATATATATATATATATATATATATATATATTTTTATTCAGTTGAAAGGATACTTAATTACAATATTTACTTTCCAAAATGAACAAATCACTCATCATTGTTGAGAGAAAAGCTTAGTATGTCCAAAATGGATCTTGTAAGCAGGTCCCTCAGACGAGTTTAATTGATGAACAATTGAACAATTATTTATGAAACTTAGTAAGAAACTAACAGAACTAAACAATTATTTCCTTTTTATAGAACGAAAAACTTCATGAACCGCCGTACTTTCAATAGAGCTCAAATAAAATTTTTTTTTCAATGAGGCTGATCGAATTTATATTCCTTAGGTACAATTCATGACTTCCTGGCAAAGAATTGTAAAATTTGACGCCAAGGTAAGTGAAATGTCTTCGTGTAGTCGTTTTTCTGAAAAATGGAGCCAATGAAGCTGATGCAACCCTACTACGTGTAAGATGAGTGTGCTCGATATCCTGAAGTATTTCTTTATGATAGTAAGTATACATCAAACAACTGTACATATAAAGTTGTCTGATATATAGGAATCCAGTCTCTGTGAATATCAAGTTTGAAGAGTATTGCAGGTTTTTATTATGAATAATTTTCAAAATTCTTTTCTGCACATCTTCAAGTTTAATTTTAACCATTACAAGTTACTTTTTTTTACTTTAACCATTTAGGTGGTTACTTGCTGCGGCACACCATGCAAGGATTCAATACTGTAATCTACTCTGTACAAGTGCATAGTAGATAACACGGAGATGGGATACGTACAAGATTCTCCCCCAAAATCTGAACCTGAACACAACAGTCGTAGAGTTCGCACAATATCATCAACGTAATCCAATGTCACTCCTAGATACATTAATTTGTTTTTTCGCTATATTTTGATTAGTTTGTTGTCTTGCCTGATCCTAAGGTATTCAAAATTCGGCCATTCATTACTGTATAAAGAGAATTATATAAATGAGGTTTAATCAGAATTCAAGGTGAGACGTTTTGAGTTGAACTAATCAATGAAATTCATCAAATCCACCTGCACCACTTCCTTGAGGCTACTCCAAGATGTTCCTTCATAATAAATCATTGTATCGTCAGCGAAAGTGATTATCTGTTCGGCTGAATCCAGATTCAGAAGGTGGTTGATAAAAATAGAAAATAATGTAGGACCAAGTACGGTTCCTTGCGATATTCCCACTGAAAGTTTTTTCTTTTAGTCTTCTGTCAGTAACAGATCCACAGTAACTATTAAGTAACAGATCCACAGTTTCAAAAGCCAAATTCACTAATGCACATAATGCTGGGATACCATTGCCCATTACGTTATTAATTTTTTCAGTTATCTCCATTATGGCATCTCTTATGGATATTCCTTTCTGTAATCCAAATTCTATATTATTCTATATATCAATTTCTTGAATATAATATATATATATATATATATATATATATATATATATATATATATATATATATATATATATATATATATATATATATATAAATGAACCCTAGAACACTCATTTGAAAAATTCAAATTAATCAAGAGAATGTTATAGTAGAGCTAGATATGTGAACGTGTACGATGTGATGTCTCCACTATCTTTCAAGGGATAAATGTTAGAGAAATATTGAAATCGATGCCATACCTGATGGAAGTGCGAGACATATATGTTGCGTTCTGCAAGGAACTCGTCAGTCGCACCACGTCCATCGAAGTCAACGATCTCAACTCCCATCTTCATCTTCTTGTGACTCCAAGTGGAAGACCGCAGAGTAATGAATTCACAATTCCATCTATAGGAATCAGTAGAATACACCTCTCAAATTATAGACACACCAAGCATCGAAATTTGACATATCTTCTATACACGTAGGTATCTACTAAATTGCAATGTCTATTTGACAAATATCATCGAACGATGTTTTCAAATGTTAATAGGTTGCGTTAGTAGTACGCTCGCGTTTATTCCCGTTTTATTATTTGAAAACATCGTTCGATGATATTTGTCAAATAGACATTACAATTTAGTAGATACCGGGTATAGAAGATATGTGAAATTTCGATGTACACACATTATAGACACATTGGTGTGTCTATAATCTGAGAGGTGTATTCTACTGATTCCTATAGATGGAATTGTGGAGTATTCATTACTCTACGATCTTCCACTTGGAGTCACAAGAAGATGCTTGGGGGTTGATATCGTTGCCTCACTTCGATGGACGTGGTGCGTCTGACGAGTTCCTTGCAAAACGAAACATATATGTCTCGCATTTTCATCAGGTATGGCATCGATCTCGATATTTGTCTAACATTTATTCCTTGAGGGATAGTGAAGACATCACATCGTACACGTTCACATATCTAGCTCAACTATAACATTCTCTTGATTAATTTGAATTTTTCAAATGAATGATCTAGTGTTCATTTTCTTAAATATTTCATTCAGTGCCATAATCACCAAAATTTCATTTCCTTATATATATATATATATATATATATATATATATATATATATATATATATATATATATATACATATATATCCTTCTATCATTATGTCCTGCTCTTCGTGAATTTCCACGGGCTGCCTAACTCATTGCAATTTCATACAGATATCTTGTTGATGAAGAAACTAGAGAGCGTGAGCTACCACAGATTTATATTCTAAATAGCATAAATTTCCTGTAAAACAAAAAATAAACTGAGTAAGAAAATTTGTTTCATTTGAGCTGTTTGCCGTTGAAAGGCGCTTGTTCAAGGATACCGATAGTGCGTAACGTTCATGTGGAACACCATAGACAGACTAAAATGGCCTGGCAATAATGTTACTACGAATATTGCACGATTCTAGTGGAGTAAGCGTTTTTATTTTCCCTCATCTTTTCGAAACTATCCTAGACGACTGTGGCATATTTCACTACTCAACTCATTCACATAGGATATTATGAAGAGACCAGTTTCGGTGGAAAATGAGCTTCAAGTAAATTTCATTACCAAACTATCCATAAAAATATTTAAACCTCCAGAAATTATCATTTTCTTGTAGTCTGTTGATAATTGCCCGCGAAGGACGCGTCTAAACTATATATTCATTCCATTTTGAATTCCTTCAAAAAAATTGCGACAAAGAATAATTTTGATAATCTCATTTCATGACGTATCAGTCGAAAATTGATTCTTCAGCGTAAATTAGTTCTCCTATATTTTTTTTCATCATCAATATTCATATTAGTGATTGATATTTCATTTCAAAATTCATCATCTCTGGCTGATTTCGAAGTTATTTGCGGTTGTTCTCGTTTGATCACTAAACGAAATAATTGATAAGAGACTTTGTGTCGGGAAATTTCTGTCCCTCTTATAACTGAACAATGTCAAAGTTAACAAACTATAAAAATTACTGTGTTTTTGTCCGGAATTTGAATTCAAATGTGAAATGGATACCATATTTTTATTTTCTTAAGTTGATGAATTCGTTAATCAAGCGTGTTAAATAAAAAAAAGATCGAAGGAATGAAATATAAGAAGGATTCAGATTCATTTTCTGGATGTAACCAAATTTCATGAACATCATCAATCGTAGTACGAAAAATATTTATTCCAAATTTACTTCTGTTTATTTATTGTATTATTCTACAATTTTAGTGCAAGCGTTGGATAAAAGGCACTTGGATTAGTTTCACAAAAATATTATCGAATTATTGCTTTACAATTGTTTCGGGGTTTTACGAGCACCCCGCTTTAAAAAACTAGACCGCTTCATCTGATCAGTCTAGCTTCTATTATTTTTTATCGAATGTATTCAACATTGATTAATATATTCACACAATTATATGGGCATTTCATAAAAATCCCAAGAAAAAACACTTCAAAAATTTCTGATTCAAAAAGAATCAGAAAAATAGGAAATGGAATAAAAATTTCTTATATTTGATACATACGTGAAAAAAAATTTTATATTCATTATAGGCAGTGATCGAATTTCATGAAAAGCATGAATCGGCATTGAAGAGAAAATTTTCGAAATAATTTTTTTTCATATTATTTATCAAATGTTGAGAGTGATAGAATATTGTTTCTCAATACTGCCTAGATAAGGTCATACTATCTGTTGGTAATTATTTGAGATTCTATACGGTTTTATACACGTCGGACCGCTTCTAAAATTATACAAGCTGTTCAACTGGGAAGTGGGCTTCCGGTGAATGTAGATAGGTGACATCTAGGTGGTTCTTGAATACCTCTACTTAATGAGTCTATTTTTCTTAACAACTGGAATAAAGGGTGATTTATACGTCATGCCCATTTTTTGTATTATCCAATATATACGAAAAAAACACTGTGTAGTTTTTTTCGTATAAACAGCAAATATTCTCCAGCCTGAATGATACCAAAAATAGAAAAATTTAAAATGAAAATCAAGGTACAGACTTGTGAAAATGCAACATAATTGATTCGCTTCAAAATAACACCCTCTATATCAAAATTCTTCAAATTTGTTTGCAGATTTGGGTATAGCGGAAAAAAGTGCTTTTTGTATTTTTGCATTCAATTTTTGTATTCCTTAATGTTCCCCAAAATGTTTTTGATGAAAATGTAGTGCAAATAATTTTAAGATATCTCAGGTGCGATCTATAAAATCATCAACGTCTTTGAATTGAATCAACCTGGATCTCTTGTGATAATAAATCATGAAGAATAATAGACTCATCAAATACAGGTTTCTCAGAGGCAAATAGGTATCCCTCATAACAACTCACAGTATACCGTTTCCGAATAAAACACCCTGTATAGCTCCTATCTGATAAGTTTACAACATTGATATGATGCTAGAACAAACGCTGCATAGGATGGTATATACAAGGCCGTAGAAGTCGAAATTCTGAATGAGCTCTTAAAGATAGGTGAGCGAAACAGGGAAGTATATACTGAGAACTCAATTAAATCGCACACAAATTGGTGCATGCGGCTTGCTCTAGTTTATTCAATATACTTCAGAGGTAAGATATTTTATACGTTCCTAACTAGAAGGGACCGCAAGAATGTGTCACGGGTTGAGTCCTTAATAATAGTTCGTATATATGTAACGCACCAGATATATGTGTATATATATCTCGTATATATATATATATATATATATATATATATATATATATATATATATATATATATATATATATATATATATATATATATATATGTATATATTTCTTGAAATTGATTTATTACCTGTTTAAGATATTTTATTTCGAAAGTTTTTAGCAATAACAGGCTTTTTTTGATATGAAAAAATTTATTTTTGTTTACGTTTGTTTGTTATATTACAACTTTGTCAAAACTAATGAATAATTGAATTTATGAGTTACTTTAGATATCAAATGTCAAACTTATTTTTTAGAAAAATCAAATCAGTTTTTTCGTATCTTCACTCATTGATTTTCATTATCAGAGGAATATTTCTGGCTTAGCATTCGCTTCGGAAGTTTTAGTCTTCTTCACCATGATGAAACCTCTGAAAAACTCATGGTAAGCCAGGTGATTCTAATAAGTGTGATTTATATTTACATATATATAATTACATATAGTTTTTTATACTTATCCAGAATATGTATATTGTTGGTTTATGTGTGAAACTGAAGGTAGATCTGGAAAAAATGAGTTCTGAGATGTGATGTTTGGTGACTGTTGTGCGTTTATTTCACGAGTGTTATTTGTGAGGTTTATTGAGTTCTTGTAGATAGAATTAAGATGTTCAATGTCTGTTCTTTCATTTACTGTGTTTTCTAAATTTTTACGAATGTTTAACATTTCTAAAATTTCTCTACTTTTTTTGTCCCTTTCAGTTGCCAAAATTTTCGTATTTTTGTAATGAAAATAATGTTTTTCTGTTATTTTATGTTTATGTAAGGCTGTTATTCGAGTTTTTGCGTATTTATGCGCTTCGATTCTTTCTTCGAGATTTTGTGCTGTTCGTCCAATATAGCTTTCATTGCAATTGTTGCACGGAATATTATAAACTGTATGAGTTTTTCTCTGAGTTACAGTTTTACTTTTTAATTTTGTATATATTTCTTCGATTTGATTTTTGGCAGTATGTGCTATTCTTAAATTATGAGGTTTTAATATTTTAGCAATGCTTGTACTCAATTTTGGAAAATATGGTAAGGGAATTTGATTATTTTCGATAGATTTACTTCTTTTTGAATGTAAAGTATCATTTAAAGTACTTTTTCATATCAAAAAAGCCTGTTATTGCTAAAAACTTTCAATATATATATATATATATATATATATATATATATATATATATATATATATATATATATATATATATATATATATATATATTTAAAGTCAGTAATTGCAGAAAAAATTTTAAAAAAATATGAATAATCAACAGTCAAAAGCATTCTAAATATATAATAGTTTCTTTCCAAGAATAATTTTGATATAATATATTCCTTTCTTGTATAAAGGTAATCTGACTGGCGTAGTACTTCCCGAATTTGTCATCACTACCGAGTATTCTACCTTTATGAATGGCAGTTGGTAGTCCTACAAACAACGAATATCGCGCTAACATCGAAATATAATTACGTAATTAGAATATTAATTTATTGTCCAGAGTAAAGGCGATCCGAAACCGACAGAAACGAATACACACGTAATCGTTGACTGTTCGGTCGGGTGAAAGGAATAACCACTTTATTCGGACATTTTAAAAATAACAGCGTATACATATTCTCCTATAAAACAGTCGAGGTGAACTCGAAACGGTTGCGTAAACGCTTCCAGCAAGTCGGATTCGTTTTGTAGAAATTTTCTTTCGGAGCGAACGATACTGTTGATTACGTACGCACAGGAAAATGAAAGAATAAACTATTGCTGACATAAGTTTTTTGTCGAAATAAAGAAAATTGGATCATCTTCCACGTGTTCTTCATGTATATTTGTGTCAATAACACTGTGATCGCAAGTCTACATCCTAGGTTGGCAACCATTTTTTTCGTAGACCACTCTCAAGACATTACTGCTTTATAAGGACAGTGACTAGAATAATACCCACTGGACAATGTGCTGCTACGTTTTAGTAATATGCACACAAAACGTCGAATATTTTGAATTGAATTTCACAGCTGAGTACCAGTATCGAATTTGTTGAAGATTATTGAAAAAATTATTTTTAGTATTTCAATAATTGAAGTAATGTGATTATCGCCCTGATGGAATTGAAATTATACATTCAGCACGAACCGAAACTGAGAATATATAATCTTAGTATCACTGAAGGGAATTCAATAAATAGATGTCATAATAAAGCAATATTGAAAATTTTCTGATAATTCAATATAAAATACGCATGACGACGTTTCGAAGTAGACTTCTCTATCAAATGCTGGATTAATACTATGTATAATTTTACAAAGTCAGTACTTAGAGCTATTTTCACAGAACATACTAGGTCTGTTCTATGACTAGCTTGAAATCAGGACCATAGAATACACTGATACTTGACAAAAGGATCGTATACCTGGAGATGAACACAAACAATCAATTTCTTAAGTCAGGTATTCCAACTAAATGTAGAAAAGATACAAATATACAACTAAGATTTGTAAGAACTAAGAATAAAGAACTGAGAAGGGTTCTTAGAAATCTTAGTTGTATATGTTTATCTTTTCTGCATTTAGTTGGAATACCTGACTTAAGAAATTGATTTTCTGTGTTCATCTCCAGGTATACGATCCTTTTGTTGAATATCAGTGTATTCTATGGTGCTCATTCCAAGTTAGTCATAGAATATTCCTGGTATGTTCTGTGAAAATAGCTCAAAGTACTGACTCTGTAAACTTACGCATAGTATTAATCCAGCATTTGATAAAGTGGAAGTACTTCGAAACGTCGTCATGAGTATTTTATATTAAATTATGAGAAAATTTTAAATATTGTTTGATTATGGATAATAATTTTCCCCAAGTATCGGCCTCGTCAATTATCAAGTAGATGTCAAATTATCGTCGATATTTGGATACAGTCTTGCGAGTTGTGAGCGCAAAGTTTGCTGTTTAATTGGGTTCAATATCACTTTTCATGACAGATTCTCAGGAATAGTCAATTGGGAATAATTAACTGCCTCAATTTTGCTATTATTCATTGTTTTATCTGCCTACACCCAAATATGAACGATAGCTCACTTTTCTGTCCTTCTTTATTGAATCCTTTAAAATTTCGTGGACACCTATCTACAACATTCGAAGCAATTTTCTTTCATGCGGGTCAACGTAGATTGCTAGGGGACACCTGTATCACCTCTGAATCTATATAGGATTTAGAGGAGGATATAAGATAAAATTGTCTCCTATTATGTATACCCACACACACACACATATATATATATATATATATATATATATATATATATATATATATATATATATATATATATATATATATATATATAAAAAAAGGAGTATTGCCTTGTAACTTGTAATTAAATAGATATTTTATGGGTTATAGGCAAGGAAGGAAGCCTCTATGAATGAATTGACTTCGGCCGGGCAGATGTGCCTTTGCACTACACTACACTCCACAAAACAAGGACATCGCTTTGATTTCGACAATGTGGGAGTACTGGATGTAGCTGTTAGTTACCAAAAAAGGTTTTTTTGGGAGATGGTCCATATCAACAACAACCCTAACAGCATAAATAAGAAAACGGTCGTTTCCGCGTTGAGCTGTATTTATAGTTATTTGCTTTCAGACCATTTTAAATAACCCTCGCAGACAACCCATAATCTTAATAGACTCTATGTGGTACGTGCTCAGTGTAACTTCTGTTGTCACGGTATTTGCTCTCTCACCTCTGTTACTTTTTTCGGTGACAATTTGTGTTTCTGTGCTTCTGTCATATATATTCGACTGTTTATCTATCTCTGCTGTTTAAAATGATTTTATATATAAATTCAATGGACGATGAATCTACTCTGTGATAGTTCATATTTAAATGAGAGGTAATAATAAAAACTTGTCTTAAAATCACTGGCTGAAAAATTCTTTATTCGACTAGTTTCGCCTTTTACAGCATTATCAAGAATGAATACATATTACAAAGGCAACCTATAAATATTTTGCAGATCTGTTCGGACCACCTTGAATTTCGTCATAGAGGTGGGGGTTTCCAAATTATCAGACATTAAACAGTTTTTTAGGTCTTTACTGGTCATTGAGAAGATCGTAATTTTCGGATTTTTGAAGTTTATTTATTTCCATGGCTTCCATGTAATTCATTTTAATTCATTTTTCACAATAATGAAGTATCTTTGGTTTAAAACAACTTGAGATCTTATGTCCTGTCGACTCTAGATGTTCCCGAAAAGCAAATTGTCCGTTTTTTACGTGTTCTTTTAGCCTAGTTTCGAAACATCTTCTGGTCTGGCCTACATAAGACGACTTACATTCTTCACAGTACAATCTATAAATTCCAGACTTCTTCATTGGCTCGGATTCGGACAATTTGTTATTAAAGATCATTCTATCCAATCTGCTGTGACTTGAAAATGCTATATTTAAATTAATATTTTTGAAGAACTTAGTGATTTTTGAAGAGGGAACGTGTGTATAAGGGATGCTCACATATCCTAATTCATTTCTGTCATTATTACTATCGATGTAGTGTGGCCTATATAAAAGTCTATTGATTAAGTGTTTCTCTTTTTTTATAATTAGTGTATTGATTATTATCAGTGGAAACTGATTGTTCCTACCTATCGTACGAATCACATTAAGTTCTTCCCTGAGGTCTTGCTTTGATAAGAGAATCGAAATCAATGATCCATAGGGCTTTTTCGATTCCATAGGTTCTGGTCAACATAAATTCATAAGAACTTAACATAATTGACAGAAGTATAGCTTGTTCCACTATAACTGAACCGCATATTGGCCATATTATTCCGAAAGGAGAAATGCACATACTGCATTTTGAAAGCATTACTTACAAGGAGGTTTTTACTGCACCAGTTATTGAAGCTTTTTATTATTTCCCCTGCCTTGGTAATAAGCTCGTCATGAGTGAGCGCTGTGACAATTATACATGACAATAGTCAAAAATTCGTTCACAAAAAGCAGAAAATTGATGGTACAAGAACAGAGCACTGAGGAACACCAGAAGACAAATTATGTATTTCAGAGAAGACTCCATCAACACTGACTGTCATCCGTCTGTCACCAAGATAATCGCATATCCACTCCAAAATTACACCCCTGAATCCCAAGTTGTAGAGTTTGCACCTTGCGAAACCGAAGTCAATAGTATCAAAAGCGCGGAATAAATCGAAGAAAATGCCCATTACATACTTAACTCATTCAGATTGGTGCAAACCAACTCAACCAGACTACCGGCAGCGGACTGGGTAGATTTACCCAAACGGAAACTATGCTGACTTTCAGAGAGAATATTGTACTTTGACAAAGAGTCGCACAGTATGTTATACACAATCTTTTCGAAGATTTTAGAAAATAAACTCAAAAAAGATGTTGGCCTGTAATTGACCATGTCTTCCGGATTACTCTTTTTAGTAATGGGTAAGATCATTGCTATTTTTAATGAACTCGGAGAATTCCCAGCACTAATGGAGAGATTAATTGAATGTGCAAAAAGTTCAGAGATGCTTGCGATTATAGGCTTTATCAGCTTAATCGACATGCCATCAAGAACCGCACTAGGCTTATTCTTGAAGGCAGCCACCGTAAGGATGACCTCATATCAAGAACAGGCTGGAAGAAAAACTATCGAATATTCATCCTGGAAACGGCACAGGACGTTGAAATACTGATGCCAAAGTGATCCTGAAGTAGTTCCTCTGTCACGTTGGCAAAATATACAGCAAAAATATTAGCTACATTTCAGGGAACTGTGTGCACTCTACCTTCTACAACAAGCTTCCTTGTGCGATGAATAGTACACCTGCCAAGATTATGATTATCAATATTCCAAACAGTTTTCATTCAATTGTTAGAGTTGCGGATCAGGGTTTCGTTGTAATACTTCCTAGCACCAGCAAGCATATTTTTAGAGTTTATTTTAGGCACTCGGTAAGTATGCCCAGATTCTACCGTGTTCAAACATTTACACAAACAATAAAAATTTTTCAGGTCCTGGCTGGCTTTTCTTATAACAGGTGAAATCCAACCCGGTGGTCTGCAATCACTAGAACCATATGAACATAAAATAGGACAGTACTTGTCAAAACTATAAAAAATTGGATTGAAAAAAGCATTAAAAGCAATATCAACACCTTTATGGTGATAAATCTCACCAAAGTCTGATTCGTTCACTTATTTAGAAAAATAACTTATATTATCATGCGACAGGTCTCTCAATATAACGCAAATACATATAATCACATCAAAAATTCATCAAAATGATTGCTTGGTTAGAACTCAGTAGCGTAGAGAAGGAATTAATATCGAATCATTTGAAAGGGGTGAAACTGATAGTAATTGTATTGATCATATTCTGAAAACGAATAAATATCATCAGAAACGTTCATTTCGATGTCTTCCATTCAAAATTTTTCGAAATAATTGAATGTTTTCGAAAATATAAGGTATGACAAATAACACTTGCCAAATATAGGAAGGGGATGACATTTTTCATTAATGGATTGAACAAATTCTGAAAACAAAGAAATCTCATGAAGGATGTTTATTTAGATGTATTCCATCCGAAATTTTTCAAAATAAATGCATATTTTCGAAAATATAAGGTATGACACGAAACACTTTCCATATTTATAAAGGAGATGATATGTTTCGTAAATGGATTGAACAAATTCTGAAAAGAAATAAATCTCTTCACGAATGTTATTTAGATGTATTCAATTCGAAAATTTTCAAAATAAATGAATATTTTCAAAAATATAAGCTATAACACAAACCACTTGTCATATTCATAAAGGAGATGATATGTTTCGTAAATGGATTGAACAAATTCTAGAAATGATTATTTCGTATCAATAAATCTCAATCTCAATCTCAAATACATCTAATCACATCAAAAATTCATTAAAAGGTTGGCTTGGTTCGAAATCAGCAGCGTAGAGAAGGAAGGGAGATTGAAATATTTGAAAATGGTGAAACTAGTAGTAAATGAATTGAAACCGTTCTGAGAACGAATGAATGAAAACGAATTTATCATTGCAAATGTTTATGTCGATGTATTCCATTCGAAAATTTTCAAAATAAATGAATATTCCCAAAATATAAGGTATAACACAAAACACTTGTCATATTTATAAGGGGATGATATGTTTCGTGAATAGATTGAACAAACTCGGAAAATGATTATTTGTTGATAATATTACTCATTTCTATAACTTTGCATCAAAAATTCATCAAGATGTTCGCTTGGTTCGAAATCAGTAGCGTAGAGGAGGAAGAAAGATTCAATTATTTGAAAGAGGTGAAACTAGTAGTAAAGGAATGGAACAAATTTTGAAAACAAATCGGTCCTATCGAAAATATTCATGTTGATGTATTACATTCGAAATTCTTCAAAATAAATGAATATTTTCAAAAAATAAGGCATAACAAGAAACACTTGTCATATTTATGATGGGGATGATATTTTTCGTAAATGGTTTGAACAAATTCTCGAAATGATTTTCTCCGGATAATATTATTCATTTACATCTCATTACATCAAAACTTGATAAAAAGTTGACTTGGTTCGATATCAGCAGCGTAGAGAATGGAGGGAGATTGAAATATTTGTAAGTGGAAAAACTAGTAATAAATGGATTGAACAAATTCTCAAAGCTAATAAATCTCATTAAGATTGTTTATTTAGATATATTCCATTCGAAATTTTTCAAAATGAATGCATATTTTCAAAAATTTAAGGTATGACACTAAACACTTTTCATATTCATAAAGGGGATGATGTACTTCATTCGAAATTTCTCAAAATAAATGAATATTTTGAAAAATATAAGGTATAACACAAAACACTTGTCATATTTATGAAGGGGATGATATGTTTCGTAAATGAATTGAACGAATTCTGCAAATGATTATTTCGTAACAATATTACTCAAATACATCTAATAACATCAAAAATTCATCAAAATATTGACTTGGTTCGAAATCAGCAGCGTAGAGAAGAAAGGGAGAATGAATTATTTGAATGGGGTGAAACTAGTAGTAAATGGATTGAACAAATTCTGAAAACGAATAAATCTCATTGAGAATATTTATTTCGAAGTATTACATTCGAAATTTCTCAAAATTAATAAATATTTTCAAAAAAATAAGGTATAACAAAAAACGCTTGTCCTATATATAAAGGTGATGATATTTTTCATGAATGGATTGAATTCTGAAAATGGTTATTTCGTTATAATTAATATGACGAAATATTAATTTCGTTATATTAATAACTAATTCGTTAATAATTTCGTTATATTAATAACTAACGTCATAACTAATTCGCATCTAATAACATTAAAAATTCATCAAAATGTCGTCTTATCGTGATTTATTCCCAATATCATATTGTAGTAGATCCAGCCGATCGTGGCGTGTGTGCGCACTTTAGTCAAAACGGTGGCTGGATAACCGGTGGCCAGTTTCACGCACATTGTATTGAGCAGTCCCCTGGCATCCTGAAATATTCTATTTCTTTTCGTAATAACTGCAAAATTATAGGTCTTAACCACCGTGGCCACCGTGATCTTAACCACCGTCTTAGTCTATTGAAGAACTAAAATATGTGGGAAAATATCTCTGAATCGGCTTCTAAATGGTTTGAATACAAGTCAAGTACGTCGATGAATGAGGAGACCTGAACAATAAGCATTATTTAATTGAGAAACGTTTTTTCAGTATTCAAAAATTAACTTGTGGTATTTGTTGGAACTTGTGTGATGATTTGAAATGAGAATATCGTATTTTATCGAAATATATCTGTCGAACACAATATCTGTTTGTTTCACATTTCACTGCAAGAACATATTATTCATTAATTTGGAGAAAGCCTCAACAAAATCGCATAATACCTTGAAATTTTTCAATGGAATTCGATTAACGATACACATTTCCGAAGAAAACGCATTTTATGCATATATTTTGCCGCGTCTTTGTAGCATATTTGTGATTATTTTCAGTTTCAACAGCCTGTTCCGATATGAATGCTTGTTGAGAAATATTTATATCCATTGCATCTTTCATTTTTTTTTTAAATCAGTGTACCTACAATTTAAAGCCGGTTCCGATTGCCAACGGGTTCGTAATCAGTGTAGAATACCCAACAATGCTCATCATTTAACTACTGCATTCATAGACAATCGCTCACACCCATGCTTTCAACGGGGCTTGAACCCGAATCCTACATCACCATAGTCATCATGCAATCTTGCAATTATAATATCTACTAGTTCGATATACGTTTTTTTTTCTCATACAACTTTGATAAACTGCTTTTTTTGTAGATTTATGCACCAAGCTGTGAAATTATTTTTATTCAATTCGATTTGAAAACTTTTTACGTTTCAGCATATATCGCTCATTTTCGAAAGTACACAACAGCGCCTTTTCATTCTCTACTTCATACAGCA
The DNA here is from genome assembly GCA_030704895.1 of Henosepilachna vigintioctopunctata. Classification (NCBI taxonomy): domain Eukaryota; kingdom Metazoa; phylum Arthropoda; class Insecta; order Coleoptera; family Coccinellidae; genus Henosepilachna; species Henosepilachna vigintioctopunctata. The sequence goes on along the minus strand of JARQZJ010000120.1, from coordinate 30,022 downwards.
AACATTGCAAATGCAATTTTTCGGCAGGTACATCCGTTAACATGTTTTGAAGAGAGCACAGCTGATTGTCATTGTGGGGATGCAAGCATTCAAATATTTTATATTTTAGAATTTCCTTTTTGCCATCATTTAGATTTGGATTTATTCATCAGAGTAATTTCACATGTAGAGACAGTTTTCATTCCAAGATATGAAGAAAGAGTCGGGTTAATATTTTTTCTGAAGGAATTTATGAGCGGAAATCTCTGCATCGCATTTTCATTTTCAGTATTATCAATCTCTACTATCCAATATTTTAAGCTCTTATCCAAAGTCGAGACTTACAGCATTGAATTTACCTATTAGAGTTTAGATATCTTGAACCATCGTTACTAGTGAAATCTGTATTGTTTTTTATCTTTTCACGAATGTTATGATTCGATCTGTAGAAAGGAATCTTATTCAATTCGCCAATCTAGTAGATTCAGAGCATTTTCTTCGAAAATATTATTAGTCGTGTTCTTTCAGAAGACAAAGAAATTAATTGATAAATTTTACAACGATCAAAAAAAAATCGAACTGATATGTGTAACTGAAGACGAAAATTCTGAACAAGGCGAATAACTTGATGCGTGTGAAGATATATATTATGCTACAATGGGTAGGCTCAAAAAATCATCTCTATCGAATATCAGATCAAATTATTTGAAAATGGCCATAATTTGAATAATGATTGAATATAAACTCAAATTCAAACATTTGAACTTATGATTTACACTTTATTGACTACATAGCATGACGCGGTTCTTCAGATGCTCACAGAATAATAAATATTCTAATAATAATAATAAATAATATAATAATAAATTTATTATTCTGTAAGAATTTGAAGAAGTCGTTTGTAATGACGAAACGCGTCATGCTATGTAGTCAAAAAAGTGTAAATCATAAGTTCAAGTGTTGAATTTAAGTTTATATTCAATTATAATGGATTTACATCAAGTAAACGCCAACACTATTGAATATTGAATAGTGATTTTAGTTGAATATAACTTAAATTCAAACATTTGAACTTATGATTTACACTTTATTGACTACATAGCATGACGCGGTTCTTCAGATGCTCACAGAATAATAAATATTCTAATAATAATAATAATAAATAATATTATAATAATAAATTTATTATTCGGTAAGAATTTGAAGAAGTCGTTTGTAATGACGAAACGCGTCATGCTATGTAGTCAAAAAAGTGTAAATCATAAGTTCAAGTGTTTGAATTTAAGTTTATATTCAATTATAATGGATTTACATCAAGTAACATGCGATAATTACGCCAACACTATTGAATATTGAATAATGATGTTAGTGGTGACGCGTACTCACCTGAGATAAATATTCCGAAATTTAACGGGGATAATTGCAATTGGATGAAGTTAATATATATTCATTTCCATGATTGATACAAATCCAAAATTGAGCAATATTCAGAAATTTTCAATTTCAAACGAAGCATCAGTAGATAAAGCAGCTTCTGTTATAGCTTCATTGGGTGCATCTGATAATAGTTATCAATAGCTTGGAAAATTTTAGTAGAACACAGTAACACTCTAGTTTTCCATCATTCTTAGGCTTCATTGGAAGCTCCCTCATTGCATAAAAACGATAAAAATTACCTTACCTATTTATCAGATATATTCGATAACCATTTAACAACACTCAAGTTCCTCAACGAACCTACTGATAGTTGGGACACACTCATTAGTGATAACTCACAAGTTAGAAAAAGATATTGCAAATTTTCACAGAAAACGTCAACGAATGCATACAGTTATAGTGTTAGACAGCAGTAAGGTCGGAATAAGAGTTAAGTCATATTCATTCAGAAAATCAAGTTTATTCTTGCGGAAATTTCGAATGCTATAGATGTAGTGAATTCAAAACATCTCATTCTGTTCAGAAGGCACACGTGAACAAAAAACTTTGTTTTACTTGCTTATCTCATGGACACCGTAGTTATACTTGTAAGGTATGTCAATGTAAAAAATGTTGTTGAAAGCATAATACTCTTTTAGATTTAGAGCAGCCTGGCAATTTGAAATATACCAATTGATAATTAAAACGTCAGTATTAAACAGGTTGACAAAGTTTTCATATTCGACTAACTCCTCCATCGGGATATATATGCTAGCTACCACGATTGTTTACGTACATGATGATCGTGGTTATATTCATAAATGTCATGCCCCCTTACTTTTTCAAAATTGCACTTGATGACAGCATCGTTTTGGAACAAATTAAGAGTAATAGAAAGTTGTCAGCAATTCAATATGGGAAGAAGCATATTAAATCAAAAGCTTATATAAAATTGCAATTCTGTGATGCATCTTATATGAATAACATATTTTTTCGAGCGGACTCTTCTAACGAGTTCATATAACTGAATATCTCTCGTTGCCAAGAATTAGATAATAAGGTATTCAGCGTTCAATCAAATAAATTCAACAATAGTAGTTTGTTGAAACAGATTGAAGCATGCCATTCCCGACCTTTATTTCCATTATCTAATGATCCCAATGATCTTTCTTCTTTTAATTGCGGTCATTTTTCGATTGCAGAATTATTAATCGATTAATTAATCGATGGAAAATTATTGGCATCCTTAGCACAACATAGAACAATTTGCTCAACATTTTGATTGGTTGTTCCAAAAGATAGTGTCATTTCAAATTCTTATCAACATGTACACCTGGAAATCTAACACTATCTTAATCGATCTCATCTATCCGATATCAGCTGATGTTTCAGAAAATAAATAACCATTATGTCATTAGGATTTGTTTCGCGTAGCTGAAATTGCAATTATTCTGTTTTATGTGTAGTTTAATATCGAAGAATTTTTGATATTGTACACCAATCCGAAAATTTTTTAGGAGTCTCTCACATTTTAACTTGAGTTCTCCAGTCGTCCGAGCTCACACTACTGAAGAATTATCATCCGCGAATGAAGTTATAGAGTCAGCATCGATGTTATCGGGTACCTCATTGATAATTAACAAAAATATCAAGGCATCCATTGCAGAACCTTGAGGTAATCACATAGTCAGAGAACAATTTCTTGATTTATCCTTGTTTGTTCACAACAAATAAGTTGCATTGGAACAAAAAACTGGTTGTTCAGTTCAGAAATACACCTTTAAATCTCATACTTTATATTTATATTTATCAGTTATAAAATCGATCTGATAGCCTTCCACATAGGAGCCATCGTCCAGGCAGCCGTAAAAAAATCAAATGAAATTATATACAGTAGACTGGGTTGATTCACTACTGCGAAAACCATACTGGCAACTAGAAATGATGGAATATTTATTCAGAAAGTTCGACATACGACCATAAAACATTTTTTCGAAAGGAATTGACAGAATACCTCGCCAAGAAATGCGAAAATAGTTAGTCACAATCACTTTGGCTGTTTTCAAGATAGGTGGAAATTCAAAAGATGATATCGACTTAAATAAATTTGTGAGGTGTTTCGAGATGTATGGGGCTATAGCTTTCAGAATTCTACTGGATAGAGCATCCGGGCCAGAGCAATCATTATTCCGTAACTTTTTTATGACAATTATGATTTAATTTGCGAGATCGGGATAAAAAAAAGTTGTTACACGAAAACTTGTGAGACGTACTGCTTTTGTGAAGAGATTTTACATAACCCAATGGAAACATTGTTTCTATTTTCAATTTCTTAATTTCGAGGCACCTGCTGGTGCGATTGGGAAGAGGAATTAAACATACTCAATTCAGTATTGAAATTAGGTGCTGTTTATATCAGACGTATGAAAATAATAGATTTCCATTCATATAAAGTCAGTTGCATCCAATCTCAACATAGGTGGCAGTCTGAAACCGATCTACTGAGCACAGTAAATGAAGAGGAATAACCATAGGTGTTCTTAAATTTATTATAAGAAGAGAAAGAGTTGTGCATAATCCAAGTGAACGCTCAATTACTCGTATTTCATTTATCAGACTTGCAACACAAGTACGATCGGAATTATTACGTAATAAGCAATGGTCAAAGCACTCTTGTATTATTATTATTAGTCGTTTGCCGATCAAGGTTGACAGGTTGAATATCGAACAATTGGCAACCGCTTACTAGAACGAATATCAACAATATTTTGTTGAGGAAATATAGCACGAAAATTCTCACAACTTCTACTTCAGGAACTTCTTACAAAGCCCCTAGTTTTTTGAAAACATCCCTCATGAACACTCGTCTATATGTAGATCGTTTTCACTATAGTTCGAATATATGGCGATTCAGTATTTTATGAAACACTTCTTGAAAAATTTGATATAACAGAGAAATACATTATATATGAGAGATGATGATGGGATAATATAAATGATTATATAGATAATATATAGGTATACATATTTAAATCCCTTTCGATAGTATATGGTCACTTCAATATCGCAGCCGCCATTGGCGTCGTGTAAGGGTGAAAGGGGATGAAAATTACTGTATTTCCTGAACTAAGTTAGTTCACAAAAATTGGATGAATGATTTTGTTTACAGATTTGAATCCCCCTCGATAGTATATGGTCACTTCAATGTCGCAACCGTCATTAGCGTCCTATAGAGGTGATACGGGCAAAAAAGTACAATATTTTTCAAACTAAGTTAGTTCACAAGAATTCGAAGAATGGTTTCGTTTACATATTTGAACTTTTTTTACGTATAAATAAAATACGTTTTATTTACATTTTGTGAACTAAGTTAGTTCACAAAAATTTTATGAATGATTTCGTTTACATATTTGAATTCCTTTCGATAGTATATGGTAACTTCAATGCTGCAGCCGTCATGGGCGTCCTATAGGGGTGATACGGGCAAGAAAGTAATGTATTTTTTAAACCAAATTAGTTCACAAAATTTGATCAACGATTTTGTTCACATATTCAAATCCCTTTCGATAGTTTATGGTCACTTCAATGTCGTAGACGTCATGGGCGTCCTATAAGGGCGATAGCGGCAAAAAAGTACTGTAATTTTTGATCAAATAATTGTGAAGTCAGTTCACAACAATTTGATCAATGACTTTGTTTACATTTTTGAATTCCTTTCGATAGAATATGATAAGTTCAATGTCGCAACCGTCCTATAAGGGTAATAACGCAAAAAAGTACTGTATTTTTGAACTAAGTTAGTTCAAAAAAATTTGATCAACGATTTGGTTCACATATTTAAATCCTTTTCGATAGTGTATGGTCACTTCAATGTCGCAACCGTCATGGGCGTCCTATAGGGGTGATACGAACAAGTACTGCGTTTTTTGAATTAAGTAAGTTCACAAAAACTTGAGGAATAATTTTGTCTTCATATTCAAATCCCTTTCGATAGAATATAGTTACTTCAATGTCGCAGCCGCCACTGGCGTCGTATACGGGTGATAGAGGCAGAAAATTGCTGTATTTTTTAAACTAGATTAGTTCCCGAAAACTTGATGAATGATTTTGTCTACATATTTAAATTCCTGCCGACAGTTTATGGTCACTGTTGTATAAGAGTGATAGGTGATTTATCTGTTACATTCATACTAATATACATATATATATATATATATATATATATATATATATATATATATATATATATATATATATATATATATATATATATATATATATATATATATATATATATATATATATATATATATATATATATATATATATATATATATATATATATATATATATATATATATATATATATATATATATATATATATATATATATATATATATATATATATATATATATATATATATATATATATATATATATATATATATATATATATATATATATATATTATATTTCTTGAAATTGATTTATTGCCTGTTTGAGGTATTTATTTTGAAAGTTTTTAGCATTAACAGGCTTTTTTAATATGAAAAAGTTTATTTCTGTTGACGTTTCGTTGTTATATTACAACTTTGTCAAAACTAATGAATAATTGAATTTATGAGTTACTATGGATATCAAATGTCAAACTTAATTTTTAGAAAAATCAAATTAGTTTTTTTGTATATTCACTTATGGTGAAGAAGACTAAATCTTCCGAAGCGAATGCTGAGCCAGAAATATTCCTCTGATAATGAAAATCAATAAGTGAATATACAAAAAAACTAATTTGATTTTTCTAAAAATTAAGTTTGACATTTGATATCCATAGTAACTCATAAATTCAATTATTCATTAGTTTTGACAAAGTTGTAATATAACAACGAAACGTCAACAGAAATAAACTTTTTCATATTAAAAAAGCCTGTTAATGCTAAAAACTTTCAAAATACAGTAGAATCTCGATTATCCGAATCAATTAAAACCAGGGGTAGTTCGGATAATCGAAAATTCGGATAATCGAATTCAAAGCAAATCAAACAATATTTAAATTGTATCATTTTTTATTATGTAATGGGCTTTAGAAAAACATAGAAAATTAATATATTACTTAATAATTATGTGATTTAAGATTTTGGTTTGAAATAACTTTTTATTGATTTTTGACGTAATGTATCACATCTTTTCATTGCTGCCAAGTCCCTGATGCGCTTCAATTGTAACAACTGTATGGGATCCGATTCATCTTGTCTTTCAAACCACTTAAAAGCAACATCCAGAGCTTCAAAAGCTTCTGCATGAGATGGTACGTGAGTTACATCCTCAGTTTCGGTCTCTTCTTCATCTTCTCTCTCGTTACTGTTCAAATCCTCAATAATTTCTTCATCAGTTAATATTTGGAATCCAGGGTCTTCACTATCGTAGTTCAGCCACTCCTTGATATTCTCTTCATCACACCCTTCACCAATGCTAAGAACTTTCATTATTTCTGTTATTTCTTCAAAATCGTCGTGTGGTTTTATTGCAGAATTAGATAGAGTTAATTTTAATAATTTATTCCATGCCCTTTTCAATGTTTGCGATTCCACAGAGTTCCACGCTTCTACCAGCATATAACAACAATCTTTTAAATTAATTTCTTTAAAAACTTTAACATCGTTTCTATTTCACTATCATCTACCGACAAAAGGCGACGCAGTAGCTGCTTTCTGTATAAACGTTTTAAAGTTTCAATGACACTTTGGTCCATAGGTTGCAATATCGATGTTACGTTAGGGGGCAAAAACTTAACCGTGAACTTTCCATTTTCTCGATTTAGTGTTTCAGCGGAAGGGTGCGTTGGTGCATTATCTAATAACAACAATACATCACCTTCTTTTCCCACTTCCTTTCGAAATTTCTTCACCTCAGGAATAAACGTATTTTCATACCAAGTAAGAAAAATATCTGTGTTCATCCACGCTTTTTGTTGGTTAGCGTAAGTTAACGGCATTTTAACATTTTTGAAACAGCGCGGATTTTTTGATTTTCCAATAAGTAGCAGTGGCAATCTATGTGTTCCCTTAGCGTTTGCGCAAACCATAACTGTAACTCTGTCCTTACTCACTTTGTGCCCCGGTGCTGCATTTTCACGACGCGATGCTAATGATCTGCTTGGTAGAGATTTCCAATTAAGACCTGTTTCGTCCGCATTGTATACAAAATCTAAATCGTATTCTTTTTCATCTAGAAATTCTTTTAATTCGTCTACAAAAGAGTCGGCCGATGCAACGTTAGCAGACAGTTTTTCTCCCTGAATCTCCAGTTCTCGAATTCCATGTCTAGATTTGAATTTTGCTAACCAGCCACAGCTCGCCTTGAAAGAAGTATCACCACCAAGCTTTTGATTAAAGTCTAATGCTTTTTCACATAACAGAGGTCCAGATATGGGCTGGCCGCATGCTCTCTTTTGTAAGAACCAAGTAAAAACTGCATTCTCCAGAATTTCATTTTGAGATTTTTTCATAACTTTACGTTGCGAGCTTCCATCTTCTTTCTCAAGCGCGTTGGTGAATTTCATTATAGAATCAGAATTCTTTTAATTTCGGATATCGTAGAAGCTCCTACACCATATACTTGTGCCAACTTACTGCCAGTTTCACCATTTTTTAAACTCTCAATTATCTTCACTTTGTCTTTAAGAGACAACACTACTCTTTTTCGCTTCGACATTTTAAATTTCCAACATAAAATTTATACAAATAATAAGACAACCTGTCAGTTGATCGCTATCAAAGCAACTAAAACAATAACAAACATTATCCCGCAAACAATTGAGGGAATAAACTTGTCGTAACATGTGTCGTTGCGCCGACAAAGTACACGGTCGGAGGTGGGAAAATAAACTTGTCGTAACGTGTCTCGTTGCGCCGACAAAATATTTCTAACTTGGTACATAATTACAGCCAAGACGAATGAGTTCGGATAATCGAATATTCGGATAATCGAGGTTCGGATAATCGAGATTCTACTGTATATATATATATATATATATATATATATATATATATATATATATATATATATATATATATATATATATATATATATATATATATATATATATATATATATATATATATATCTCTTATTTCTGGTAATTTCATTTTTAAGGAGTGAAAAAATTTTTCATCAAACTGCTACCATTTATAAGAAAGAGATTTCTTTTCTCTACAATAAAGATTACTACTACTAATATAGTCATTGCAATGCCGCAACCGTCATTGGCTCCGTATGAAAAGAGGTAATAGATGTGAAAAATTGCTGTTTTTTTCAACATACATGTAACTTATATATAGAGAAAATGACAGTCCGATCTGAAAATGTCATACTCTATAAAGGATGTCATGTCATATATTCTAACGAAAACTAAAATATATATATATATATATATATATATATATATATATATATATATATATATATATATATATATATCAGTTTTCTATTTTATATATATATATATATATATATATATATATATATATATATATATATATATGTATAATTCGTTTAGTTTTCTTGTGCTTTTGTTAATGACATATGTGTGAAGGTTTCTTGGGAATGAGCACAGTTTAAAATTGATATTTGTTTCGGCTCCAGACCTTTCTCAAGAATATTACAGGCTCACGTTTGTTGGAAATTGACTTCAATTTCACAAATCTTTCGTAAAACTCTTTGTGTTGAAAGTAGGGTTAAAAGTTTGACATAAAATTGTTTAAAACTGCGGAAATGATAATTAGTAATATGTATGAAAACTTATCTAAATCAATCGTTTATAAACTGAAAAATTATATTGAAATATTGTGTTATATGGTTTTGCTATGTGTTGTGATAGGAGAATTTTTTGTTTTTTTGTAGATTGCCCTGATGATGAGAATTCAATAAAATCGGAAGCTTGGCTTGATAAGAAAGAGTTTGTACTTATAGCTCATAGGTCTGAACAACCCTTATATTGAATTTATATATATATATATATATATATATATATATATATATATATATATATATATATATATATATATATATATAAAAGAAAATGAACACTAGAACATTCATTTGAAAAATTGAAATTAATCAAGAGAATGTTATAGTAGAGCTAGATACGTGAACGTGTACGATGTGATGTCTCCATCATCCTTCAAGGTATAAATGTTAGAGAAATATTGAAATCGATGCATATCACATCGTACACGTTCACAAATCTAGCTCTACTATAACATTCTCTTGATTAATTACAATTTTTCAAATGAATGTTCCAGTGTTCATTTTCTTGAATATTTCATTCAGTGCCATAAGCACAAACAATTTTCATTTCCTATATAAATATATATATATATATATATATATATATATATATATATATATATATATATATATATATATATATATATATATATATATATATATATATATATATATATATATATATATATATATATATATATATATATATATATATATATATATATTTTATTGAAATTGATTTATTGCCTGTTTGAGATATTTATTTTGAAAGTTTTTAGCATTAACAGGCTTTTTAATATGAAAAAGTTTATTTTTGTTGACGTTTCGTTGTTATATTACAACTTTGTCAAAACTAATTATTATTTAATAATTAATAATTATTCAATGATTAGTTTTGACAAAGTTGTAATATAACAACGAAACGTCAACAAAAATAAACTTTTTCATATTAAAAAGCCTGTTAATGCTAAAAACTTTCAAAATATATATATATATATATATATATATATATATATATATATATATATATATATATATATATATATATATATATATATATATATATATATATATATATATATATAAAACTTGGTTCTCGGAATGAGCCGCGTTCTCGATTTATATAATCTCGAAGTTTCGGCTTCCGTTGTGAAGCCATCTTCAGGAGTTGGAATAAATTAGTAAAGGAAAGAGTTACTCGGTTACGTGGCCTCAATCTGCCTACTCCACGAACTGAATGAAGGAAAATGAGGAAAGGTTACCTGGTTACGTGGCCTCAATCTGCCTACTCCACGAACCAAATGAGGGAAACTAGGATCGATAAGAAATGATTCGGTTGCGTGGCCTCAATCTGCCTACTCTACGAGCCAAATCGTTTGGCGATTTGGCTCGTTTCCTTCAATTCAATTCAAGTCGATTCAGTTCAATCAATTCAAATCAGTCAAATCATTTCAATTGAAATGATTTGACTCATTTTTCCTCATTCAGTTCGTGGAATAGGCAGATTGAGGCCACGTAACCGAGTAACCCTTTCCTTTACTAATTTATTCCAACTCCTGAAGATGGCTTCACAACGGAAGCCAAAACATCGAGATTATATAAATCGAGATCGCGGCTCATTCCGAGAACCAAGTTTTATACATTATTCTGACCGCGGAAACCTTTCTGAACATATATATATATATATATATATATATATATATATATATATATATATATATATATATATATATATATATATATATATATATATATATATATATATATATATATATATATATATATATATATATATATATATATATATATATATATATATATATATATATAATTATAGTCTCATACATATATATTCTCATCGATAAAATCGAAACAACTCAATCAAAGCTGATGATCGTTTGAAAAACAAGAAGATTCGAATAATTGTGATAATTTTATTTCATTATAAATTTATGAAATAATTCATTTCATCGATAGTATCTGCGACATCATTTGGTGAAAATCTCATATTATCTGATAACTGAAAATAAGTAGACTTCGGTAGTAGAACACTAGGTGAAAAATATGATTACTCCACCCACATACATCGAATCAATTTTCGACTTACCGACTGATCGAGTCCACATCCACTCCTGTCGCTGTGATTACCGGAAGCAAAAACGAATATTAGAAATGAAACGCTTTCTTTGCAGCGAAAAGCTTTCTAGATATCCACATTTGAATCAATTTCTTCACAGATATTCGTTCCGCTCGCTACCAAATAAAAGAAAACTCAATATATATTCATCAAATCGGAAATTCTTATTGAAATGTAAATAGCGCCCTATAAAAAAGACGTTATGCATTTATTACGGACAGATATCGCAAGCTGAATCCACAATACGCGGAATATATTCAGTATTTTAATGCTAATCGTTGCGTCTTTGAATGAACTTTATAATAAGCTTCATTCCTGTATACACTAGTATTCATTTGAGACTAGTGTTTGAGTGAGCCCTTGTATGTAAAATAATAAAAAATGAAAATAAAAAAAAACACTGCTGGATAATTCTACAAAAATATCCAGCATTCGTTCAGTGTTGCAATTCAATACTCACCCAAGATTCAATTTATCATTCAATTATAATGAAAGTAACCATTACTGGTTGGCTTTTCAGTATACATAAATTGTTGTGGATTTATTTGGAATAATAGTACCTACTCAAATGCCTTCAATATGCCTGAATGATGTTCTAACGAATATTCTCGCAAATTCCTTGAATTATCTTCGTTTGTGGCGTCAATATCAATCCGGAAGGTATGAACCTATCGATGAATTAAAAATTTTGAATAAATTCATTTCGATATTACGAATCATGCTTAACACGTTGTTCAGTTGAACACACTGAGATATAATTTGAGAAATTGATAGATATACTAAAGTCATTCAGACTTAAGTAATTCTATAAAATTAATAATTGATGAGGCCGATACTTGATGTAAATCGATAAACATAATAAAACAATTGTTAAACAAAGATTTACACATATATTAAAAATAATACTGCATGACGTACGTTTCGATGAGATTCAGCTTTTTCAAATGCTACGTGCATACTAATGACATTTCTCGAATACATACAATAGGTAAACTTAAATTATGAATACAGAGAAAATAGGTTAGATAACAGGTAGAAGGGATCAATTCATACTGAACTACTATATAGTAAACTAAGTAATTTTGAAAATATTGAGAAGGGGGCTTGGGGTATGATCGATTTGGCTGTTCAAAAGTTTGCCAGAATATTTGTTTTTATTAATTTGAAGTGATTCTAACAAATTAAGCTTCATTCCCTTGTTTGCGGTATTAAAAATTTCAAAATCGCAATTGAATATATGATTTTCATTAATCAAATGATTTGCATAATGAGAATCTGTCTTCTGATTATCAAAGCTACGTTCATGTTCCGAAATTCTTATTTGAAAACTTCTAAACGTTCTACCAATATAAAACTTATCACAACTACCACAGTTAATTTTATATACACCGGATTTTTTATTTTTGTTGAATTTAGATTTGTTATTTTTGATATGTTTTCCTTAGTTATTCTCAGTACGGTAAGTAATGTTGATGTTATACTTAAAAAGAAGAGATTTGAGTTTTTCACTGGACTTACCGATGTAATGTAAGTATGTTATAGTTGATATTATTTTTCACTAGGGGATAAAACAAACCAATCGCCTTTTTGAAGTTTTTCTTTAATATCATATTATCTATTATTTCAGGGTTATAATCATTATTCACAGCTTCATTATCAGGTTATATACATATTCACATATTTATTATCACGGATTCTTATTCAGGTAGTTGTGATAAGTTTTACATTGGTAGAGCGTTTAGAAGTTTTCAAATAAGAATTTCTGAACATAAACGTAGCTTTGATAATCAGGAAACAGATTCTCATTATGCGAATCATTTGATTAACGAAAATCATATATTCAATTCCGATTTTGAAATTTTGTATACCGCAAACAAGGGAATGAAGCTCAATTTGTTAGAATCACTTAAAATTCATAAATACAAATATTCTGGCAACCTTTTGAACAGCAAAATCGATCACACCTCAAGCCCCCTTTTCAATCTTTTCAAAATTACTTAGTTTAATATATAGTAGTTCAGTATGAATTCATCCCTTCCACCTGTTATCTACCTGTTTTCTCTGTATTCATAATTTAAGTTTATATATTGTATGTATTCGAGAAATTGTCATTAGTCTGCACGTAGCATTTGAAAAAGGTGAATCTCATCGAAACGTACGTCATGCAGTATTATTTTTAATATATGTGTAAATCAGTTTAACAATTGTTTTATTATAAATTCTATAAAAACTAAACTTTAGTAACACGATTTACAGATTTCATAAATATTCTTCCAATCCCCATCTAGTGGAAAGATGGTATTTATTCAATATGCATAAAAGTCAAGAAAGAGAAATTGAATATTCAATGATTCATTATAATTCAATCATTCAGATAACAACAAATTTTTATATTCCATCAAAAAAGTCATATATTCTTGATTTTCCACAAAGTATACATAATTGTGAATAAATATTTCATTTAAATGAAATTCTAACCACAACGGAACAAAAAATTTGGAAACTGAAATGAGGAAATAATTAGTAACATGTCTGTAGGTTGTTATGCTCATTTGAGAAAATTTGTCAAATTCCTACTGATTTAAGAAATGCAGTTTGGGATTTTCATAAAAAACTGATAATTAAAAACCTTTTTTTATGATTGAAATTATCTCGAACAACATTATTCATAATTGAACAAAAATTTGCTGTTCGACTTTTTGTGGCATACTAATTTTGTGATATATAAAACTAGAAGTTCTCATGGTCTACTACTATTCATCAATAGTCTACTTCGTGAAATTCGGGTGATTTTGTTTGCCAATTCAATAATCGACTCAAGGAAATTCTGAGAAATTTGGGATTCAGTACTTCCTATCTATTCAGCTTTTGAATTATTCATTCCAAAGTGAAGATATGATGTTGATACAATCCCAAACCCAAAATTTTGAATAATCCGTTATATCTTAATTATAATAAAATTTCAATGAGAAAAGAAGTATTGAAACTTTGACCTGTAACAGACAACTAAACTGGAAGCGTCGTAGCAACTGAGTAATAATTATTAAATGATTATATTATAACAGAACAAAGTTACTACTCTAGTCACGCGCCAACCGTTATACCGTATAAATAATATTTTGAGTAAATATTTCAAATAATTTTTCATCCTCGTGTTACCCTTAAACTCATCTTTCCGAAGAATCCATCGATTTAAAGTAAAGAATATTTACTGAAAATATTTAGGACAGGTTCAATTACCGACAGACCAAATTCATGTTAACCGCAGTATCTCAATACAATATAAAAAAATCTCGAAGATCGCACTGAATGTCGCTATAAAATCGCACATGTGTAGTTGGAGCATAAGTCAAATCGTCAACCTGGAGTAAACAGATGAACGGAAGAAAGAGCATTCAGAGAGGATGAAGCGTTTTGGGAGGCAAAACAGATAAAGCAAAAGTTCTAACAATTGCGAATTCAAGTTCAGTCGCTCTCCTCATGCGGAACAATCGTAATAATAATAAATACTTATATATATATATATATATATATATATATATATATATATATATATGTATACTGTTACGAATTTATGGATTCTTCACGTAATTTGATAATGTCAATACTTCTGAAATATTTTATTAACAATGAACAACTATCAAAACTTGTTTTGAATAACAACAGTGTCACTCTATATAAACAACATTGACAAATCACATTAACCTTAGAATTCGAACTCTCCTTACGTCAGCTGTTGGCCGCTTATATACCCATTTCTTTGCCTTCTAGAACATTCCAGAGTTCTCTGGTCTTGCCGACGACGGTTATCAACATTTTCGACTGTTCTAGAAGCTTCCATAAACCACTGAGGCGGCTTCAGGGCAAATCTGTCACACTACCCCCCTCTTGGCGTTGATCGTCTCGATCAGAATCTAAGTCGTGTTCTGGCGATGACCTTCCTCCTTGATACTTCGCAGGTCTATCGAGATGATTCACTTTTGGCTTCGTCCTGGGAGTGCGCTGGATCCTGTATTCCACATCATTGATTTTAGTTATAACCTTGTATGCACCTCCCCAAGTGACAATCCTTTCTCTCGTTGTGGATTATGCAACCGGACTGAATCTCCTTCCTCGAAAGCAGCTGAATAAGCTCTCAAGTCATACCTCGTCCTCATGCGGTCTGTAGCCACAGCTATCTTATCACCAACTTGCTCATGTATCAGATCTACGACTATCAGATCACATGGCAATCGTAGTTCTCGGCCAAAGAGTATTCTAGCTGGAGTGTGACCTGTGGTGTCGTGAACGGATGCTCGATAAGCCATCATCAGTGCTGGTAAATGTCTGTCCTATTCCCTTTGATGATCAGCAACTACCTCAGATAGATACTGTTCGATAGTCCGGTGAAACCTCCCAACCATTCCATCAGATTGAGGGTGTACAGTCCGAATTTGGTTCACAATTCCAACACACGGCCCAGGATCGTTTTCAGGTCTACCAAAAATAATTTGTTATGGTTATTACACAAGTTCTTTTTGGTACTAGTATCTGGAATGAATTCTCCATTTTTTATAATCTGAATTCCTCTATTATTCTCATATACTAAACCATAATTTCTTATCAAATCCGTTCACACGGGAATAAGACTCTCTCTTCAAGGATACTGTATTCTTTTCCAAAGCCTCCATAATTTCATCTAGTGCTTCGAGTTCCAAGACTCTCACCAAAGCATTATACCATGGTGTTGTTCTTATAAGTTGTCAATGTTGCATGAGTTGACTGCCCCTTAACCCTCTACCAGATCTTACACTCGGTTGTTCCATCATTCTTTCTGCAGACAATGAATAAGTCAATCGACTCAATTTTTCAACTTCAGTTTGGGGTTCCTGAGGGAATTCGTTCTTTTCTCTTCTCATAACTTCAAGTTAAATTTGGTAGAGCAACTCTCTACGACTATTATCATACATCATTGTTCCATCCTCCACAGCTTCCTCAAAACTAACTGGTTCACTTTTTGTTGTAAGAAGACTATAGGCAGAGGAAACCTAATATTCATTCAACTGCTTCGGAGTATACTGTTTTCTACCTTTACTGGTCATTTTACTCTTGGTATTTCTGTTCTATTATAATCCTCCTTTTCTGGACTTTCTTCCTTTTGATTATTTATGTCTCTTCCTCTTCTGTCATCATTCACTATGTTTTGATCTAATTCTATCATTTTGTTATCTAAATGAATTACAATCATTTTTCAACCTGTCTCATCAAAAATCACGTCCCTTGGACAAATAATCTCGCTCTTGCAATCATCCCTTTCTGGACACATTTCTAATTTAAATTCAATTTGTAATTGCTGTTTGTCATATGGTCGTTGCCGTTTTCTGTCGAGTTTCTCCTGTTCTCGCCTTTGGTCTTTCTCTGGTCGTCGTTGTTCTTTTTTCAGCTTCTCATGTTCTCGTCGTTTTTCTTTTTCCAGCTTCTCCTGTCCACGTCGTTTTATCTCTTCTTGTCTTTCTTGTATACGAATTTCTTCGATTCGAACAAAACATTTTACCAAGAACGCCTCCATTCCTGTTTCCGTGAACTTCTCTATCTCTGGCATTTATCTATCACGTACTACTTCTGACACCAACTGTTACGAACTTATGGATACTTCACGTAATTTGATAATGCCAATATTTCTGAAAAAATTTATTAACAATGAACAACTATTAACACTTGTTTCAAATAACAACAGTTTCACTCTATATAAACAACATTGACAAATCACATTAACCTTAGAATTCGAACTCTCCCTACGTCAGCTGTTGGCCGTTTATATATCCATTTTTATGCGTTCTAGACCAATCTAGAGTTCTCTGGTCTTATCTACGACGGTTATCAACATTCCCGACTTTTCTAGAAGCTTTCATTAACCAAAGAGGCGGCTTCAGGGCAAATCTGTCACAATACATATATTATGTTACAATAGAGACCATATCAGAAATTCTGTGAGCCTTATATTATTATGTGACTCGTCTTACAGTTGTACGGAATTGTCATTGTCATTCGATAGAAGAAAATATATCACAGAATAGTTCACTATTCTCTGATCACATTGGGACTCTCCACCATCAACTGTCAGCATATAAAAAGGGCTACCAACATACATTCTCCCTTCTCTGTCTGAGCTCTTCTCTGACAGTTACTTCTATGTTCAACAATCTGTCATTCTAACTTTCATCGAGTAACACAACAAAAACCACGTGTTCAATAGTCCGTTCCTTGTAAATAATCATTAATAAATATTTTCAATACAATTGTCGTTTAATATTTCCACGCATAGAATGAAGAACGCTATGAATTGGTGACCCCCTACGTGACCTTAAGTGGAAATGTTGAAAAACAATCAATTCACATAATTCCTTTCCAAGAAACGAAGACAAGATGTTCTACGACAATGGTGCCCAACAATCGATCAACAGGAAGTAATTCCGGAACTGACTAACAAAGAAGCAGCCTGAAACAAACAACTACATGCTACAAAAAACTACTGGAGTTCATCACTCCGAAGTGCTTTGAACAATAGAAGATTCAGCCAACAACATAACCTTGGTCCACCTCTTCAACCAAGCCATTCAATAATTCTAGTAACATTCAAGTTAACTAATGGAAACCATTGATATTTATTCATGAAAGCTGTCACAAAATCAAGTAAATACAGCATCTATGATCAGGAACTCATAGCCATTTAGAGTGCAATCAAACACATAAGATAATATCTGCTTCAAGTACTTTACTATATTCACTGACTATCAATTTCCGCATTCAGTCAGAATGTAGATAGAGCTCCACCTTATCAGGCTAAACATTAGCCTGACACCCTCTCTACCAACACTTGCCGCATCAAAGGCAAGTCACATGTGGTAGCAGATGCACTCAGTAGAATTTCTGTCATTGATTGTTCAACTCCTAAATTATAAGCATTCGAACAATATCAGTCAGTAGATGAGGAATTACAGAAACTCATTGAAAACCCTGCCTCTTCATCACTAAGGCTCAGGAAAACCTACATTCCCTGACATAACTTTCAAAACTTTTTGTGACAACTAGAAAAACAGATGTATTGTTACCAACAGTCTTCGGAAGCATATCTTCAATCAATTTCTCTGACCGAAACAATTATGTCGACAAACTCAGTTAAAAGATGTCAGCAAAGTCCAGTTCCTTTCAGAGATCATCAACCTAAAGTGTTTGTGCCTCAATAATCAGACTCCCTCACTCAGCAACCGTTTTATCAACCCAACGCTGGGATATTCAAAATCATCGACAATAGTGAATAGTGATGAATTCTTCAGTGTAGTTTTTTCAGTTCGCAGCAAAACAGTTGAAATCATTTTCATAAATATTATGTAGCAATTTCAATATGTATTCATTTCAACATTCCATCAATTTTACATAATATTTTTTGACATTCATGACTACTGTTTGTTTATTAATTTCCTTATATTAACTTCCTCTTTTATGGCTCCGCCACTAGGGAGGGAGTTCTGTAGGGAATTGTCATTGTCATTCGATGGAAGAAAATATATCACAGAATAGTTCACTATTCTGTGATCACATTGGGACACCTCACCATCAACTGTCAGCATATAAAAAGGGCTACCAACATACACAATCCCTTCTCTGTCAGAGCTCTTGTCTGACAGTTACTTCTATGTTCAACAATCTGTCATTCCAACTTCCATCGAGTAACACAACAACAACCACGTATTCAATAGTTCGTTCCTTGTCAATAATCATGAATAAATTTTTTCAATACAAGTGTCGTTTAATATTTCCACGCATAGAATAATAAAGCAACAACGCTATACAGTATTTAAGGCGCGATATAATTTTCTTACCTCCTTTTCTATTTGTTTATTTTGTGGACGTAGAGCTCAAGATTAATATTCAATCGGCCTTCAATTCTCGTTCATTGTTTCAGATTTGTTTTATTTCAGAACCACTTGTTTCAGTTCTAAACATTCATTAACTATTGAATATAAAAGAAAAATAACTGAATTGTAAATCGAGCATTTTCGTCAAGAAATAATACCTCAATAGAAGAAATATTGAGTTATAGTTCAATTAAGAATTTAAGCTGAAGAAGAAGTTGATGGTGAGACAACAATAACTCAGAAAATCGAAACTGTTCGTCCAAATAGAAAAGAGAAAATGTACCTTTCTCCTTTGGGACTTCAGGACTTCAAATTGCATCCAGACTTGTTATCCATTAACAAAATAACCAAGATATATAAATCTATAAAGAAATGTGGTGAATTTCGAAATATTTCAATAAAACTACCTAGAGAAATAGCAAGTCTCTATCTAGATTATAATTTTGATCCAGTTTACAAGGATTATTATTTAGAAGGAGTTGAAGAGGATATAAACAAGAAACCTGAAATTCCATCTTTAGATCTTCTAGAAATACTAACAAAATTAGTGGAGACACTTAGTTCTGACAGGCCAGTCAAACTTGAACGACAGTACAAAAAATTTCATTCTGGATAATTATAACGGTAGGAATGATAATGCTGAGTTATGTTAAGAAAGTTTTGAGAATCAATTCTTAAGGTTTGAAATTGATAAGGTGAAAATATTTGAAATATTGAGATTGTTTTTAGATGGAAATGCAAAAGAGTGGTTCACATCTGCTAAAATTAAATATAGTTTGGTAACACCATGGGTAGTACTTAAGGACTCTTTTTCAGAAAAAGGTTGGTCAAATGCACGTAATGTATATAATTTTAGACATATGAGTAGATGGTGGAATAGGCTGTGAAAAAGAGAAGAATGTTATTATCACTATTGGAGGGTATGGTGGATCTAATTAAAACATGGTGTTCGTCTATTTATGAAATCCTTTTTTAACTGCCGTAATATGGTGTGTTGGTCACTCGAAGAATCTAATACGACTAACTAAAGCATATAATTTCAACTGTCCCGAAATTTAAGTGTTTCGTTGTTACATACTGAAACTGCTGATGACTGATATACTATATTCAATAACATTAAATAGGGAGAGCATAATAAATATCACTGAGTCATTTCCAGGAATGCAGAACATAAACAATTATAACGAGTATAGATTTTGCTCACTAACCAACAATCACGATATCCCAAGATGCCTGAGTTTCCTCAGGCAACTTTATAACAATTGACTTGATAACAATCGAGTCATTTCTAGCTTCCCAGAAGGGACTTGATTGTTATTGGTCTACCAATCTTCATTCAAGAAAAATTAGTTGATGAAATTTCTGTACTACAAAGCAGAGAGCACCTCGTCAGTGAAATTAGAAATTTGATAGAAAAGTTTCGAATTTACTTTCTTTTGAAGTCAAGAATATAGTTTTCAAAGAAAAGCTAGTAAATCAACAGAACGTTCATCCTAAATCTGAAAAAAAAATATTGTGAGATTTGTGAAAAAATGGGTTTACCAGATAGATTTCACAGACAAGATATTTGTTGGAATAAACATCAAAAAGACTTGAATATCAGTGTATTCAATACAAAAAACTTGGAATGATACCATTGATTAAACTGGACGTTATAGTTAATAACCATGAATTAACTCAGGGTATATATGATACTGGAGCCAATACTACTATGATCAACTCAAGAATTTTCAAAAAATTGAGAACATAATTGACAGTATATAAGAGCACGTTCAGGACAACCAGTGGTACTGCTGAAACAGATGGTATTGCAAGTTTGAAATATTTGACATTGAAGATTTCATTGATGCAGTTGTTATTGAAAAAAATATTTTCAGATATGACCTTATTGGTCTCGACAGTATCAACAAATTTTGTTCGATTCAATATGAGAATCACACAATACTAAATAAAAAGAAAAAACATTACTAAAAGTGATTTAGATGATTTAGCTAATCTTATATAACATACAAGATCCAAAAATAGAAGGCAATTTTGTTAACCTTCTCCTGAATTCTGAAGCAACAGTGAACCATTTGAATGAAGAAAAAAAGGAGAAGAAAAATTCCTTGATGAGAAAATATTAGTGAATTTTTGCGAAAAACAAGTTCGATATTTGTAAAGCAAAATCTCATGAAGCTTTTATCGAACTTTTTGGAAATGAATTCACATCAAAGATATATAAAGGAAAAATATATATATACAGTAATTTAACCGTGTTATACAACCACGTGCTGACATGAATAATTGTATTAATTTTTTTTTTATAGTGAAAATTGAGAATTGAAATTACATTTCAAAAGTTTTGAGTCCCAGTCGAGTTCAAAACTTTTTAAATGTAATTTCAATTCTCAATTTTCACTACAAAAAAAAATATATATATATATATATATATATATATATATATATATATATATATATATATATATATATATATATATATATATATATATATATATATATATATATATATAGCCTTAACAAATTGTTTTCTGTTCTAACCTGTGTCTGTATTATGAATATTCTATGTGTTTATGAAGTTCCTCCCAAAATTACAATTCCATAATTCAAAGGGAGTAGCAATTTGCATAATATAGCGTTAGAAGTGTCTTCTTGTCTACTTGAGATTTTAGTACATTAAAAGTATAACTTATCGAGCTGAATTTCAATGATCAGATAATCAATGTGGCTGAACCATTTCAGATTAGAGTTGACCAAAATACCTAGAAAATTCGTTGAGTCTACTGTTTCCATATATGAGTCGCCTAATTCGATCTCCTTTGGGTATTTATTCCTTGAGCGGCCAGTTTTAAAGATGATACATTCTGTTTACTTCAATTTAATTTCAATTCATTCATGATGTACTAGTTCTGACTATGTCAAACACATCCTTTGTATAATCTATAGTTTCTGCTATAGTGTTTCCAGTTTGTACTATATTGGCATCATCTGAATATATAAATATGTGTTGAGTCAATGTTTCAATGAGATCAGGTAAGTCGTTTATATATGAAACGAATAGAAGGGGTCCTAATATACTACCCTGATGAACTCCTATTGAAGAGACTTTATCATCAGAGCAAAAATACTTCCCCCTTATCCTCAACAGTTACTCTATGAATTCTATTCTCTACATAACCACCTATCATTCTCAAAGTTCCACCCTGGTACCGTAGTTTCCCATCTTCCATAGAAGTTGCTTGTGTTCGACACAGTCAAAAGCACTAGTCAGGTCTAGAAATAAGCCCAGTGGAAATATACCGTGTTTTAGTGCCCCAATTATAGTTTGAACTAGTTCATATATAGCTGCTTCTGTGCTCATATTTTTTTTTTTTTTTTTGAAACCATGTTGATTTTTATTGATCACCTTGAATTCAGTAAAGTGCGCTATTTCTGTCTACTATAAACCTCCCAAAAATTTTCGAAAATGCAGTTAGTGGACTGATAGATCTGTACTTATTTATATCTTCATGGTTTCCTTCCTTGTGAAAGGGCTTCACTATAGCAATCTTTAGAACATCAGGAAAATACCAGTAGAAAAATACATGTTCACTTTGTAGCATTATGGTATTTTCATTTCATTGAAAACCTTCTCAATTATTTTCAAAGGAATGTCATCATATCCAACTCTATCCTTGTTCCCAATTTTTTTTATAGTTTTTTGTATTTCTTTTTCTGTTGTTTCGAACATGAAAATAGAGTTTTCTACCTTGTTTATCCCTATATCTATCTTTTTCGACGAGTATGCTTCAACAATATTTTCGCCTCTTTCAACAAAATGGATATTCAGTAGGTTGGCTACTTTTAATGGGTGGCCTGGTATTCTTTTTGTTTTTTTATTGTGTGTTTCACCTGTTAAAGTTCGTATAATCTGCCATGCAGCTTTAGAATCATTATTAGCTTTATGTATTTCTTCCTGATATTCAATTTTTTTGCTTGCTTGAAGTTTGTTGTCATATTCTTTTTCAAATTTTCTATATACATCTATAAATTCGGATTTACAAGTTGAAACTGTATATAACTTATCAAGTATCTGTTTATATTGATAGATTATAATTGACTTTTTGTATTTTGGTTTTTTCTTAGGAGTGATTCAGACTTCAGGGAAATTTTTCTCAAAAGTGTAATGAAATTTACTGAAAAAGTGCTCCCACATTTCGTTAACTTGTTACGGTTTGTAATTGAAAATTTAATTCCAATCAACCTCTTTCAAGTCGTTTATGGAAGACAGTTCAGCTATATTAATGAAATGCCTCATTTCAACTCTTTTGCCCCTTGCCTTGTTTTTACTGTTAATTTTGAAAACCGCAACGAGAGCTGAATGGTCCGAGATATGAGACTGTACTATAGTGGTGTGTGTGGTGTGTTCGCCTTCCACGTCTGATATCAAATTATCAATGCAAGTGCCTATGCCAATCGTTCCTATTTTAGTGGGTTCATTATATAGTAGTTTACTATTACAACTATGTATAAATGAATTAAAAGCATGAGTTTCTTTATTTTTAGTGTTAAGGACAAATATATTAAAATCGCTCATAATAATATGATTCATATTTCCAATCAATATTTTATCAAATAATGATTTCAATTTCTCAAAAAAAAATTTTATTGCAGAGGAAGGTGGTCTATAAATTCATACCATAAGTACCTTCTGATTCCTGAACATCACCTCAATCGCACAGCATTCAAACTCAAAAGCTATAGTTGAAATATTAACGTCTAATCTGGGTTTGAATATCATATCACTTCTACAATAAATGGCAGTGCCACCATGTTGGCCTTTGCCTCTGCAGAAAGCTGTTGCTAGCTGATATTCTACACTTTGTTGTCCAAAGCGGTCTGTCAGTAAATTAAAAACTCTTATTTTCCCGTTTACTCAATATTTCGTCACGTAATTTGTGACTTTTTCAGGAGTACAAGGTCTAGAATATCGAAATATCAAAATTGGAACACAACATTCAATGGGTGCCGTACGACTTATGAATCATATTCATATCTCTACTCACAGCAAGTAATTTCTGAATGCCTTTTCTGATATCTTGAATATGTCGTGGAATTATTTTAGTTGTTCTACAACGAAGTCACGGCATCTATTGAATGTTGTGTTCCTATTTTGATATTTCGATACTCTAGACCTTGTACTCCTGAAGAAGTCACAAATTACGTGACGAAATATCGAGTAAACGAGAAAATGAGAGTTTTTTATTTCCTGACAGTCCGCTTTCCTGATAATTCCTTTAAATTGAAAAAAAATACATATATATTTATATATATATATATATATATATATATATATATATATATATATATATATATATATATATATATATATATGTTTGAAGGTAGAGATTCACGGATGGAAAAATATAATGGTATATTGTTCCGGGGATACATCCGCTGGTTTGTTGAGTGCCTGTTGGGAACTGGCAGACATTTCGTCAAGGTCTCACTTGACAAATACCGTCAAGTACCGTTGTACCGACAAGTTAACGGAGCAGCAATGGGATCGTCACTGTCACCCGACGTAGCCAATATATTCATGAATTATTTTGAAAAGAAAGCTATACAATCGACAAATCTAAAACCAAAAATATGGAAAAGATACGTCTACGATGTGTTCGTCGTATGCTCGTTCGGTAAAGACAAACTTCTAGAATTCCTGGACCATCTGAATTCAATCCACCCACGAATAAACTTCACTATAGAGCTTGAGTATAACAACCAATTACCCTTCCTCGATGTACTTGTTATGAGAGGTGAACATGGCAAATTGGGACACACTGTATATAGGAAACCAACTCACACTAATAAATACCTAAACGCCGAATCCCACCACCATCCATCGCAGATACAAGCTGTTGCAAACACACTGATTTCCAGGTCACTGCGCCTTACGAACAACAACCACAAAGCTCAAGAACTTGACAAAATTACCGCAGCCCTTGAACAAAATGGATACAAACAGAAAACAATTAAAAAAGCGATTAATCTGCAACAAAATCTGGGAAAGAAATCAAGAGAAGATAATGTCAAGTGAGACCTTGACGAAACGTCTGCCAGTTCCCAGGAGGCACTCAAAAAACCAACGGATGTATTCCTGGAACAATATACTATTATATATATATATATATATATATATATATATATATATATATATATATATATATATATATATATATATATATATATATATATATATATATATATATATATATATATATATATATATATATATATATATATATATATATATATATATATATATATATTCACGGATGGAAAAATATAATGGTATGTTGGTCCGAGAATACATCCGTTGATTTGTTGAATGTCTGTTGAAAACTGGCAGACGTTTCGTCAAGGTCTCACTTGATATTATCAATACTTCAATTGATAATTGTCGATTGCTTGAAGCCCGGTGACTGAATGAGAGATCGGTTCGCTGGCCACCTGTATTTATAACTTTCGGCGCTGGCGGAGGTTATAATGATGCTAATAGGTTAGCATTTGCTTTGGCACCGCCTTGTCAACTGGCTTGTCTTGGATATCTCCTGTTGATTCTCTTGATGTTTCTAAAAGTTGGTAAATTTCGGTGTGTCGCCTTATTATTGATTTCCACGTACTCGGCAACTTCAGAGCCTTTTTGTTCAAATGACCAATCTTCTCTAGTTCGATGGCTTCTCTTATTAATCGGGTCTTGTAATTTTTGACGTTGGCGATTTGTTTACTACTGTCGAAGTTAATTTTGTGGCCGGTTTGGTGTTCGTGTTGAAATAGAGCAGATGATAGTTGTTTGTTTTTTATAGCTAGTTTGTGCTCTTCTAACCTAGAAGAGGTTCTACGGTTCGTTTAGCCGACAGGTTTTGTTACATGTGCCGCATGCTACACTGTACACACCCTGGCGTTCAAGTGGTTTAAATGCAGGGATATATTACACTTATGAAGAATCCGCCCAATCGTATCAGTTGTTCCCTTGATGTACTGTAAGATGGTTTTTAGTTTGCCTTCGGAATTTTCTCTTGGTTTTTTTCCCAGATGATGTTGCAGATTATCACTTTTCAATTGCCTTCCGTTTGTATCCATTAAGTTCCAGGGCTCCGGTAATTTTGTCCAGTTCTTGGGTTTTGTGATTGTTATTCGTAAGACGTAGTGACCTGGAAATCAGGGTGTTTACAACAGCTTGTATCTGCGATGGATGGTGGTGAGATTCAGCGTTTAGGTACCTATTAATGTGAGTTGGCTTCCTGTATACAGTGTGTCCCAATTTTCCATGTTCGCCTCTCATGACAAGTACGTCTAGGAAGGGTAATTGGTTGTTATACTCAAGCTCTATAGTGAAGTTTTTTCGTGGGTGGATTGAATTCAGATGGTCCAAGGATTCTAGAAGTTTGTCTTTACCGAACGAACATACGACGAACACTTCGTCGACGTATCTTTTCCATAGTTTTTGGGTTTTAGGGGTGCCAGAGAAGATCCCATTGCTGCTTCGTCAAATTGTCCGTACATTTATCCATCGTGCATGAAGTAGTAGTTATTTCAACAGTGTTTGGACAGCTCTATGATATGCGTTGGAGATGTTTTGTTTGCTGCTATTTGTTGTAGGGCTTCCTCTACTGGTACGCTCGGATATAGACTCTCCCACCATAGATCAACAGTACATCATCGCAAGTTTTGACGTCCAATCTCTATATCTATAAGGGCACGTCAAGAGAAAATTTTGGAGATATTGAAAATATCTCATTTTTTAGCCAGATTCATTCAAGCTCTTCTTCTTCTTCTTCTCAGTCGTTCACTCTTGACAGAGTGGTCGTGGGCGTGTCTCTTCTTGTGCCACTGCGTCCCACGCAATACAGCGCCACACACAAGCATCATCCTCAAAATATTAGAATTTAAGTTAGAATATTCGAAATGAATATCCGAACTTGAAGATGCCTCACTATTCTGATATTAATGTTCATAAATTATTTGGTTGTTTTGGTTTGTAAGCATATTTCACGCACAAGAAGATTCCGTATCTATGGAAAACATTATATTTTTCATTAGTATTTTTGAATGTTTCAATCGAATTGCCTGTGTTGAACTGAATATTTAACTTTGAATTCAGGATTCTATAGTTGAGTCGTGATGAAACAACAACAAGTATGTACCTATAAAGATTCATCGTTATCACTATCTAACATTAAAAATGTGAATTGTATTTTATACACTCGTGAGTTATGGTCCCATTCAAATTTCTGTGGATGTAGGTAATCCAAATTGAAAATATCATCGATAAATTGGATTTATAAGGTATTAGGATATCCATAATTCCACTAATTAAAAAAATCACATAAATCTACAAGTACCAAAAGTTGTACTATTCGGTTTCATACTTTCTCGATATGCTCTTGAAATTTTAAAGGCGTAAAATTTCAAAGAAGTCATGTTACCGAATTCACCATCAAAACAGAAATTTTTCCATGTAAGTATCACGTTACGCTTCAGATGAAGAGATGAATAGACACTTCGGTATCGTGAGAATATTTTAATTACATAAATCATAATGCTGGACGAGATTTCACCGCAATTTATAAAACTAACATTCCGATTTCTAGTATTATTTCACACTGAAAAATTTAGAAAGTACTTGTAGAAAGATTAATATTCCCTGAGATGTAGTCAATAGTTGATGTATCGGTAAAACATTTTTATATTCCGAAAATAGCTGTAGTAGTGAAATTCTAAATGAAATACTAACGAAAAGGCTGCAACTGTTTGTTAATAAAAAGTTTTCGTGGTATTCAACAATTGTGCAGTTAAACGTTGAAAATCTTAGTAGACGTCCTGAATGATTTCGAATATTTCATGAACTGAGTACCTTTAGATAACTTAGAGTCTATTACCAGCCTGTAGGTTATCTATTCTGTTGAAAACGGCTCTCAAGCTAGTTGTTTTTTGCATTGAATATAAACTTAAATTGAAACATTTGAATTTATGATTTACACTTTATTGACTACATAGCATGACGCGTTTCGTCGTTACAAACGACATCTTCAGATGCTTACAGAATAATAACAACATTTTGAAAAACACAGGTATAAATATCAGGGAATTTTGGGGTTCTATGGTTTTGGTTTTACCTAAGATAATCTATTCTGAAAAATAATTTCTATTACCTGGAAAGGTTGAACAAGGGTGAATTGTTTAATTCTATCTGTATGGTATGGTTTTCTGTTAATAAATGGTTAGCATAATTCGAATTACTTTTAATATGGGCGAAGCTATATTTATGTTCCCGTTTTCTAGTACTGAAATTTCTACTAGTTTTACCTATATATAAATATATATATATATATATATATATATATATATATATATATATATATATATATATATATATATATATATATATATATATATATATATATATATATATATATATATATACCGGGACATGTTCCACAATTCAATTGGTAAACACCTGATTTGTCTTCTCTTTTAATTTTGTTTTTATTGTTCTTAATGTGTCTCGATAAATTATTGTTCGTTTCAAATGAAATGTTGAAATTATGTTTACTTTTTTACTGTTATAGAGTCACTAGTTCGCTTTCATAATTATTATTAACCGCAATCTGTTTAATGATATTCAGTTCTTTATTGAAATTCGCTTCTGATAAAGGTATATATTGGTTAATCTGTGTATCATACTTTGAAACGCTGCTATTTTAAGTGGATATGGGTGGCATGAGGAGTTATGGATTATGGTATCCGTTGTAAATTTTATATTAGGATGAACCGCATTAATGAAATTCTCATAAATTTTTAATGAACGATCTCTACCAGTAAAACGAGTGATTTCATCATCTACATATCTATACCAGAATATAAAGTGTTTGAAATTCGGGTTGTTTTGAATACTATTTTCCAACTTATCCATAAATATCTCAGCTTAAAGAGGACTTAACGGATTTCCCATAATTAGACCACTCTTACTACTATAAATCTTATCATTGATTATAAAGTAATTTTGGCTCAAACAAATTTCCAATAACATGATTATTTCAGATTGAACTATTATATTTACGTTATTTTTAATGAGCAAATCTCTAATTATTTCAATTTTATCGGAAGGTGGGATAGAGGGAAATAGGTTAACTACATCGAAGGAGATAAGTTTATAGTTTAAGTAACACTATGCAGTGTTACCTTTTCAATTTTATCGACTAATTCATAGTAATTTCTGATGCAAAATTTTGGTTCGAAATTACAATACGATTTTATAATATCTATGAGCACTCTTGAGATTTTAGAGAAAAAAATTTTTTTGCATTGTTGCTAAAACGGCTCTTTTATATTGTCAAAATGACAAACTTATTACATGAGCATTTATTGCAAATTATATGATCTCAATGAAAGCAATGTCTTTATTGGGATCTATGATTGGGATCAATCATTAGCAGTTTTATAATTCGAAGAAGAACTGTCGTAATATTCTTCATTACTCAATCAAACAACCGACCAGCTTCAAACCCTTTTACAAATTTTGAAAATTGACATCTCCATGGACTATTTGGTAATGAATATTTACTACACGACAATATTTGGTTATTGATTCAAATTATATTTTCGAACACAAGAATATCGTGGGAATGTATGCCTGGGAGAAAGCGGTCGAAACTAATTGCTTATTATTGAGTAGGCTTAATATTCGTCCTGGGAAAATTCAATTTATAGACCTTGTGTATTATCAACCATGATGAGAGTTTGATGAAAGAGTTGTGGCATGTT
>JARQZJ010000150.1:135000-188766 GCA_030704895.1 Henosepilachna vigintioctopunctata | reverse complement strand
ATGGTGATAGTACGCTTGAGGCCATAAAGGGGCAAAGAAGGAATCCCGACTATAAGAAATAAGTCTAGGATTTCCTTAAGGATCTGAGAGAACAAAAGCGAATATTGAGGATATTGATGAAGTCAATGTGGAACTCACTGAGAAGAATATAGACATTACACAAGGAAATCTTCATTATAAGAACTTAGTAGAGCATGAAAGCATTAAGTTTAGTGCTGAATGGCTGGCGAAGATATACACGATGGTCGGTTTGGCGACCAAATTGAGTGTACGCCTAGAATTAGCGTACCTCCAAAAAACCTACCCTCCTCAAAAGGGAGAAAGGTAAATTCTTTCACCGAAAACCGTCCCGGCCAGACGTATAAAAATCATAAAGAAAAACGAAGAGCATAATATGCAAGGATCCAAGACCTTTGGAAGAGGGATCCAGGGAGATGCGTTGAACGTATAATTAACAACACAACTAGCCATTTCAGCGGGCTAAGAAAAGATCTTATGGGGCCATATTGGAGGGAGGTGATGGAAAGCGAGTCCTAAGCTTGTCCGGAACTCCCTCAAGCTGACAAAGTTCACGATAATTTATGGCGTCAGGTTGAGTGAGAGGAAATCAAAAAAGCCCTGCCGAAAAAGAACTCGGCATTCGGCCCTGATGGGGTGTCTCCACGCAAATTGCGGGAGATTCCCCATATTTTACCAGCTACGATCCTCACACTCTTCATTTGGTGCGGTGAACTCCCTGAAAATTTATATTTCTCACGCACAGTCCTCATTCCAAAGGTCAAGAGCGCAACATCCCCCAGTGAGTTTAGACCTCTAACAATCTCCTCAGCGTTTCTGAGGTTATTTCATAGAGTGCTTAGTAACCACATAGCTGGAAATGTTAACTTAGGTAAGAGGCAAAGAGCATTCAGCAGGGCGAATGGATGTTCCGAAAGTATTACAATGTTAGACCTAGCGCTATCGCATAGTAGTGGAAGACACATGAAAATATTTATGGCAATTCTTGATCTCGCCAAGGCGTTTGATTCTGTCTCCTTCCCTGCGGTTGAGGCGGCAATGAACTCAAAAGGCCTGCCCCAGCCACTAATAAACTACATTATGCATAACTATAGACGAAGCAGAACAACATTGCAGCATAGTGGTTGGGAATCGGATCCCATCCAGCTAAGGACTTTGGCTGAGGATGGAATTAAGCAAGGAGATCCGCTCCCCCCTATCTTGTTTAACATTGTGATGGATGGGATGCCATCCGCCATCCCTGATGAATTGGGCGTTGACTTAGCGGGTCTCGCCTCCGTTTGCTGATGACATGATACTCCTAACATCATCTGAAAGGGGTATGCAAGCCATGATCGATCATGTCACAGAACATCTAGAGACATGTGGAGTGGCGGTTAACGTGCAAAACTGTATCCTGGAAGTCCGTTCCGAAAATGAAAAAGTCTGTTGTTGATACCTCCTGTAAATTTATGATCAAGAAACAACAGATACCCACCTTAGATCGAGTGGACAGATGGAAATATCTAGGGGTAGAATTTTCTGCAGAAGGAGTTTCGGATCCGGACATAAAGGAACGGTTGAGCATACAACTGGGGCAACTAACATCAGCCCCCCTGAAGCCACAACAGCGACTGTGGGCTCTAAGAACGATTTTGATTCCCAAAATGAAATACACTCTGGTGTTTAGTCAGACTAAATATAGCCTCCTCAGGAAAATTGACATCCTAATTAGAAATGCAGTTATAAAATGACTTCATCTTCCAGCAGATTGCTGCAACTCATATTTCCATGCAACTATCGCAGATGGAGGGTTGGGAATCCAAAAATGAAGTACTAATGCAGAATAATAGGTTACTAATAGAAAAAATGAGAGGTTATGGACCAAAAAAAAGGCGATCAAAACAACCACAAAAAGTGAGAACACAAATATGAATAATACCACAGATATTAAACATCGGAGTGGAAATAAAACTCAACGTCAACAAGTACGTAATAAAGAAGATACAGAAATTCAAGAATGTCAGACGACAATGAATACAGAATTGAGCACGCACACTGATGCCAATGTTCACAGAAAATGAAGTGATCCTTGGATCTAACCCGGAAATAAATCAAAATAAGCAAACGGTAGCGGAAAAAAAGCAGAGAACGGGAAAAACGTTCATTTAGAAAAAAACAAAGACGAAAACTGGCGAAAATAAACGAACTGACAAAAATACACGTAAAATAATCTGCAGCGGATCAAACAAAATTGTAAATCCCAAGATTGTTGGAGTACAGAAGAGAAGGTGGGTTTATGTAGGGAAAATTTCTGGGAAAGCAACCACTGAACACGACATCACACATTTCATGAATCAATCGGAAGATATTGGAGATGTACATGTCAAAAAATTGGAAACAAAGGGTAATAATTCTGCTTTTTCAGTTGGAGTAATTGGAGAAGAAGCTTATAATAAGGTGTGTAGTAATAAATTCTGGCCTGAGGGAATTATAGTTAGAGAATTTAATTTCCGAAATTTTTTTCAACAGGTCAACAGAAAGAAATCAAACACTTAAAATTTTATGATCCCACACATACTATTAAAATGATTCATCTTAATATACAATGCCTCAATACATCTTTTAATGATTTAATAGAGTTTGTAAATGAAGAAACTACTGATTTCCTGGCTGTAACTGAACACTGGCAGAGTGGAGAGCAATTACAGTCATATTATATAGAGGGCTTCAAAATGGTGTCAAGTTTCTGTAGAGAAAAAAATAAACATGGGAGCTGTGCCATTTATGCAAAAAGCAATTATACATGTAAAAACCTATTAGATATATCAAACAGGTCTATACCACATGTATTTGAATGTTCAGCATTGGAATGTAATCTGGGTAAGGCTACCAAACTTCAACTGCTTTGTATATATCGCCCGGACACTCCTTCTCTGTCAGATCTGGATATGTTTTTTGAAAATCCCATAATTACCTTAGACATATTATGTAAAGATAATGTACCACTCATAGTCGTTGGTGATTTTAATCTGAATTTTCTCAAACATGAAAACAAAAATACACGGATTTTAATATTGATTCTGCAATCATATAACTTTTGCCCAAAAGTTGAAATACCTACTAGAGTAACAAAGCACTCAGCTACTTGTCTTGATAATATTTGTGCAAATGTCGGCAATAGTAGAGTAAAAGTAATGCAGCCACATTTATCAGATCATATGGCCCAAATACTTACATTTCAAATAAAATTAAAACATTAGACGATTTACAGACCGGAATATGAACCTTTTGAAACAAAAACTGATAGAATTTGATTGGACTCCCTATTTCTCATGAACCCAGAGAAAATAGATGATATGTGGAACTTTTTCTTTACATTTGGATGATATGTATCAGCAATCATTTCCAGTGGATATTGTGAAAGATGAATTACTGAAGGATCCTTCAATTAAGAAAAGCAAACATTCTTATAGAAACTCACAAACAATAGTAGATCTTAAACATCAACTGAATGTTCTATTTACTATCTCACAATATAGACATGCTTATCTGGATTAATATAAGAAATAAAAGAGAGAATATGATAAAGCAATCAAGACTGCCAAACAACTACATTATAGACACAGAATTCAAAACTCAGACAATAAAACAAAAACCACGTGGAACATATTGAAGACTCTGACTGGATGTCAACAAATTAACAAAGAGAAACCTATACCTACTATGGAACCACAAAAACTAGTTGATCAATTCAATAAGTATTTCACAAGTAGTATAAACTAGAGATGAAACGGATAGTGATTTGGCCGGATACCGGATACCTTATATTCGGCTAACTACGAGACCGGAGCGCCGGATATCCGGATATTCGGCCGCTTATCGCGTTACAATTTGATTTGAATATGCGCGCGCGATTAAGATCGGAAATATTCGGACGCATAATATATAATTCTATGAACGATGTCGGTCGGTGTAGACGTATGTAAACATTGCTACGATAACTTTATCGTTAATTCGAAAGTAATAACTTGTTTCAAATGTGAATTTAAATTTCATCCTACCTGCGTAGCAGTAAAGGATGCCTGGCTTAAGATAATTTGTGATAATAACAACATAATGTGGTTTTGTGACGGTTGTAAGTAATACAATTCAACGGGAAATCCCAATGATAAAGAAACTGTACTCAAAAAAGAAATAGAGTGTCTACAAAGAGAATCTGTACTTTCAAGGAAACTCCTGGAAGGACTCGAGTATACTAATCTTCTTCAAAAAAAGGTGAATCAAAATTTGGAAGAAAAATTAGGAATAGCTATGCCTACTCCCCTTATGATTGGAATGGATTCTTCCATCAAGCAGAGTTCTGACAAACAGCACTCCGATAAGATTCAGCCAAGATCGCACGTGGTGGTATCACCGACAGATGTTACAAGTAGGGATGTTACGGAGCTTCGACTCCGGTTCCGTTAAGTCGGAACTTCCGATTATTATTACACCTTCGGTTCCGACTTCGGCTCCGACACTTTTAAATCGGAGGTCTTAATCGGAGGTTGAAGCATAACATAGCGGTCGCGCTGGGAATCCCCCGACTCACACTAGGTGCACTCTATCGTCAATTATTTTTTCACTTGTTGTTAATTTGTTACGCACACGACACGTTTATAGGTTATAAATATTTGTTTTGATTTTTGCGGCCTATTATCAGTAAAAGTGATCTGTTTTTATGTTGGACAATGAAACCTAAATCAAGTTGTGTTTGGAATTCATTGAAATTAATTCAGATTCGGCAAAGTGTAAACTGTGTATGAAGACGTATTCAAGAAAGGGAGGTACGACAACGTCGTTAAAAGGTCATTTGAAGTCTGTCCATGCTACTGAATATGAAGAATTAATGAAGTTAGAAACTGAAAAAAAAATACTGTACAGCCTTCGACTTCGACGCCCCTTCAGGATGCTAAAAAACAAATTACTTTAAAAGAAACTTTGCTGAAGAATACAAAATGGTGCACTTCTAATGCTAAATCTATGGAAATTGACAAATTGATTTCTGAAATGATTGCTTTGCAAGATCTATCCTTCAATTTTGTGGAAGGTATAGGATTTCGGCGACTTATGCAGTTTACTATGCCGAATTATCACTTGAGGGGAAGACATTTTTTTACAGAAAATATTTGTGGTCATTTATATGAAACATTAGCAAAAAAAATTAAGAATTTGCTCACACAATTTGAAAAGATCTCATTTACAACAGACATTTGGACCGAACCAAGTTCGAATGTGTCTTTATTGAGTCTGACAGCGCATGGCATAAATAGAGATTTTAAAAGGCTAAAAAGTTATTTTAAAATGCCACACATTTGACGGAAGACATACAGGAGATCTAGTTCTGGAAAAAATTAAGAGTATGTTGATTGAATGGGGCATCATAAAAGAGAAAATTCATTGTTTTGTTCGCGACTCTGGATCTAATATGATACGAGCAATGAAACTTGGCGACATCCCTGATGTCAGTTGTACTGTACATCAGTTGCAACTGTGTGTGCGAACATTGTTAGATTGTGATGAAGAAATTAAAGCCTTATTATCGAAATGCAAAAAAATTTCGACGCATTTTAATCATTCCCAAATAGCTAAGACTGAACTGCATAAAATACAAAAGGAACAACTCAACCAAGAATGTTTGAGTGTGATACAGGAGTGTAGCACACGGTAAGTTGTATTAATTTGTGCAGTTATTTTTTCCTTCAGATTATTTCATTTCAATCAAAGATCTATCCACGCTAATACAATAAATTCAAATAAAACCTCTAAATCGATTTTATTAAAACTTGCTGTGGTATATGCACGCTGATTATAATGTGTGTATTATTTAGTTTTTGTCATTCATTTAATTTAAATAATACTTTAAGTTATACTGTAAATTAGTGTAAATTATAAGCGTTAATTAGTTTAATTAATTTGTTACAGGTGGAACAGTACATTTTATATGTTGGAAAGAACGATGATAATACCACATCTGAAAAATGTGTAGTTTTTGACAAATTTGTTGTAATGAAAAGTATATTAAATGAGTTCAATAAAGAAAAACGTATCAGTATTAGTGATGATCCGTTATTGTGGTGGAAAGTAAATGGAAATACAAAATTTGAGCCCCTTCAATCAATTGCGCGCCAATATTTATCGTGTCCACCAGGCTCGGTAGCGAGCGAACAACTTTTTAGTGGCGCTGGCCTAATCTACGACTCGTTAAGAAATAGATTGGACGGAGACAAAGCTTCAAAGCTTTTGTTCGTAAAGTATAATACACTACTTTTGGAGTCAATTCATTTGATTTAGGTTGTTTTAAAGCTTTTGTTCATTTAATATAATGTAATATGCTACTTTGGGTTCAAATTCATTTATTTTAATTTCTTGTTTATTTAGAAATATGCCAATTTTTTTCATTGTTTGTATTTTATTTTATAATTTGAAAATTGAAATGAAAAAAATTTGACTAAATAATGTTTCATTTGTCTTTAAATAAAAATTCTCTCTCATGTCACCACTTCTGACCCTGCCTCCGACTCCGATTCCGACTCCGACTCCGATAAAGCAAATTTAAAAACTCCGACTCCGCCTTCGGCTCCGATAAAACTACCTCCGTTACATCCCTGGTTACAAGCAATCCGGAGAAGCGCTCTGTAAGACCCGAAAAACTAGTTCAGTCTAAATCTAATACGAGTATGAATTATGTAAACATAAACAAAGATAAGAAAATGAAAACAAACCCCATTTTTGATGTTAAAATGGTAAGTTCTGCTATAGAAGAAGTACAAAATCTTAATGTAATGAAGGAAATACAGCAACTAAATAATGTATCGAATAATCACAATGAATGGTTCGAGGTTAATCGTCGTAAGAACAGGAAAGTGATTGTTGGTCAGAACACAAATAATTCATCAGTACGTGGTATTCCAAGGTGCGTTTCGTTACATGTAAGTAGACTGGAACCTGAAACCAGACCAGAAAATCTAAAGGCGATGCTTATCGAATGTTTTCCCGAAATTATGGTGGAGCCGCATACATCGAAGTATCCTGATCTTTATGCCTCAATAAAAGTGACTATTAATAAAGATAATCTTGAAAAAGCGTGGCAAAGCGAGATATGGCCTAAAGGAGCAGTGGTTTCCCGGTTTTTTCACAGAAAAGCCCAAGCAGTACCTCCACCATAAAGGTAAACCATGCTAATGATGATAAAGTGTTTAAATTATTGTCTCTAAATTGTCAGTGTCTTACTGATATTAAGGTAGACTATATCACTAGTGATTTTTTAAGTGTCAAAGTAGATTATATAACTAGTGACTATGTATATAAGTATAATGACTTAGAAATACTATGCATTGGAGAGACATGGTGTAATGAGGACAGTATTGATTATGTTCACTTTGAAAACTTTCATAAAGTGTCTAGTTTTTGTAGATGTAAGATGAGGGGCGGCGGAGTAGCCATATGGTGCAAAAATTCATTATGTGCTCGGCCTCTTCTTCTGAAAGATTTTTGTGTGGAGAGAGAACTCGAGATCTGTGGAATTTCTGTAAAAAAGGGTAATTCTAGAACTATTATACTAAATTGTTATAGGTCTCCGGACAATTCGAATATCGTAGTGTTCTGTAGCAGAATAAACGATGTTTTAGATTATGTATACAAACCAGGTGTGAATATCATACTGTGCGGCGACTTTAACATAGACCCTATTAGGGATAAAGACAGTTTTCTGAAAATTTCGAACATCATGGAGAGTTATCAAATGAGGAATACTGTATATGAAAAAACTCGCGACAAATATACAATTGATTATATTTTTACTAATATATTGTCGAGCTCGAGTGCAGTTATGGAGGTGCATTATTCTGATCATAATGCAATTTTGTTCACAGCTCAGCATGATGTGCCTCCCTTAAATGTTAAATTCAAAAGAGACTTCAGTCAACAGAATATAAATAACTTTCTGAATGATATCTCAAAAGAAACCTGGGAAGATGTCTTAGCGGTTGACGATGTTACACAGTCTTTTGAAATGTTTCATGGCATTTATAGTTATTACTTCAATATCCATTTTCCTTTCAAAAAATTTCGTGACGGGAAGAGGAAACATTGGGTAAGTGAGGAAGTTAGACGTTCTAGTAAGTGTTTGAGAAACATATTTGACTTAAGTAAGGCATTTCCAGAACTCAAAAACTTATACATCCAAGCTAAAAAGCAACACTCTGCTCTGATTAGTAACACTAAAAAAATTTTTTATCAAAATCAAGTTAGAGAGTCGCATAATAATACCAAAGCATTATGGTCTGTTGTCAATCAACTCAGCAATAGAATTAATGCAAACAAAAATTTTAAAATTAAACATGAAAATACTATTATAACTGATCATCAAGAGATTGCTGAGTTATTTAATAAATTCTTTGTAGAAGCAGTTGATAACTTGCATAATAGCATCCCAAAAATTGCTTATAATGACGAAATGAAAATTCGTCAACACTCAATGTTTCTTTTTCCCTTCACGGTGGAGGAACTCCACAAATTATTGACTGGAAAACTCAAACCGAAAAAATCCAGTGGTGTAGACGCTATTCCGGGTTTCTTAGTGGTAGCAACTTTAAATTTTATATGTAAACCTTTAGTACACATGGTGAATAACTATTTTGAACAAGCTGTATTTCCTGATACACTTAAAATTAACAAGATTATTCCTGTGCATAAGAAAGGAGACACTAAAAATATGAAAAATTTTAGACCTATTGCGTTATCATCTGTATTCTCAAAATTATTTGAATATGCTTTTCTGGACAGACTATTGTCTTTTTTAAATAAGCATGACATATTAGCTAAAAATCAATAAGGTTTTAGAGCAAAGAAATGTACCATAGATGCTATTCATGAATTTTTAAAGAATTTAGTACATTGTCTGGAGTCCGGGGCCTGTCCTGTTGCAATTTTTTGTGATTTGAGCAGAACATTTGATTGTGTTGAGCGTACTACACTATTGGGTAAGCTTTACAAATATGGCATAAGGGGAAAACCACTTAACTGGATATCCAGTTTTCTTACGGATAGAAAACAATATTTCTACATAGAACCCTCTAGCAAAGTGCCTGAGAGTGAAATTAAATCTAATTTAATAAATAATGATATTGGAGTACCACAAGGTTCAATTCTGGGGCCTATATTGTTTATTTTGTACATTAATGACATTACAAATGCAGTTGGAGACAAGGTGTTTCTATACGCAGATGATGCTACAGTGATTGTCACTGGTGAAACAGAAACGTCATTACAAGATAACATTCAGAATAAGCTGGATGTATTGCAAAATTGGTTCAATATGAATTCTCTACATATAAATGAAACAAAAACTACGTTCACGGTTTTCAGAAATATTAATAAAAATATAACAAAACCTAATGTGAAGGTAAATAACACTGAATTAACACAAAGCAGCAGTGTCAGATTCCTGGGAATTGCAGTTGATGAACACCTTAAATGGGGGACACACTGCGACAATGTATGTAACAAATTGAGTTCATTATTCTACCTATTTAGGGGACTGAAAAATGTATTAACATTGAACCAGCTTATATCTGTATACTATGCACATATATGCTCTAGGCTTTCTTATGGCATCATTTTTTGGGGTGCATCATCAAGAAGCAATAACGTGTTTTTGTGTCAAAAGAGAATAATTAGGTGTCTAGCTGGACTTCCCAAAAGAAGCTCTTGCAGGACGGCTTTTAGGTCCCTGAATATACTTACGCTTACTTCCATGTATATACTGGAGGTAGCTACACTAATCCACAAAAGTAATAAACATTTTATTAGACATAGTGACCAACACCAGTATGAAACAAGACACAGAGATAATCTTGTTATGCCAAACTATAAATTCAAAATTGGAAGGAGATCACCAGTGTACATGGGACTTGAAATATATAATAAAATCGGCACCGAAATTAAGGACGCTATTTCGGTG
The DNA here is from genome assembly GCA_030704895.1 of Henosepilachna vigintioctopunctata. Classification (NCBI taxonomy): domain Eukaryota; kingdom Metazoa; phylum Arthropoda; class Insecta; order Coleoptera; family Coccinellidae; genus Henosepilachna; species Henosepilachna vigintioctopunctata. Next base: position 178,763 of record JARQZJ010000150.1, on the reverse strand, counting down.
CCTAGTTTCAGATCTAGATTAAGTAAATTTTTAGCTGTTAAATGTTATTACAGTCTCAATGAGTTTTTGTCAGAGTAGATCTTTAAGAGTAAGATGTTTTAGTTGATTAATTAGGTTTATTTATTATCTTGGTGCTGATTTGTAAGCCTGTATATTTTCTTTTTTTGTTCTTTTATATGACCTTTTCTACAATGTATTTTGCATTCAACAGAAATAAAGTATTAATCCTGTGGGAAAATATTGACCACACGAGGTAGGTTTTTTTTTCAATAAGATCCCCATAGGGGATCAAAAAAATGGAGGAAGATACAGTGGGATCTCCTGCGTCCTTGCTGTTATTGTCGCAATTAACTCCTAAATCACAAAGAACATGTAATTTCATAAGTAATCCAGATGATATTGAAGATGAATATTTTTCAATTGCAGATTTTTCAGTATTAAACAGGGAGATAGAGTGTGTTATTAAGACAAATAGTGAAGATGATGAATTGCGTAAAGAAGCAGAGGCTCTTTCACAACCAATATTAAAACTAATGTATAAGGGTTCCCCTAAGAAGGATAACCAGAATAAACTAGCAGGTTATAAGAAAACTGTACATAAATTCACAAATGCGGATCTAGGTCCATATTTAGTTATGGTGGAATCAACATCAAGTGAAAATATAGGCAATATTCATCCAATGAACTTAGGGAAAAAATTGATCAATAATGGAATTAAAGGTGTTAAAAATATCATGAAAAAAGGAAAGAAGAGGGTAGGTATAGAATTCTACTCAGGATTAGCAACTAATACTTTTGTAATGTCCAATTTCTTTAATAACAAAGATTATTCAGTTTTTATACCAACAAGATTAGTCACTTGCAGGGGAGTTATCAGAAATATAGGATCAGATATTTCAGAAGAAGACATTTTAAACAAATCAGACTCGAAAGTAAAAATTACGAGTGCGAGACCCTTTAAAAAACGTACCAAAGTTGGAGATAAGGTGGAATATATAAATTCATCAACGTGGTTAATTACGTTTGAAGGAAAAATTTTGCCCGAAGCTATAGCAATATGCAGTTGTAGGGCTCAAATATCTCTTTACATTCCTCCAGTGATACAATGTTATAAATGTCTTCGATATGGCCACATTGAACATAATTGTAGGGGTAATAAAAGATGCAGGAATTGCGGTCATGAACATTCTGAGAATGAATGTGAGAATATCAATAAACCTAGTTGTGTGTATTGTGAAGGTGGACATGCCACCACAGATAGGTCCTGCCCAGAATATATACGACAAAAAAGAATAAATGAATTAATAGCAGTAGAAAACATTTCATATTTTGAAGCAGTCAAACAAGTTAAAAAGAACTATATGGGTCCACAAGAACAGCCACAAATGTACCCTAGTTTACCACAATCAAAAACTAATTCTGAAAAAATAACTCTGATAAATGTTGCAGATAGACGAATTCTACAAAATACTACAACGAAACCTACTTCTTCTTATGTTACCGTCACAAAAAAAGAAAATCAGCTTTGGAATATATTCCCAACTATGACAAAAAGGAACATCAAAGTCAGATTATCCAGTCTTATTCATCACCTGAATTCAGTCCTTCAAAAATCTTGGTTAACAAAACAAATGAAACCCTTAGCATGAGGCAAATTTTGGAATTTTTTCAACAAAAAAAAAGTAATATGTTTAATACAACTGAAATAGAAATGTGTCAAAGTCTTAAGGAAATTATAGATTCTAATCTAAAAGTGAGTTTGAGAGGGTCAGACGATTGTGTGGGTGGAGCTGATATGGATATAGTCCAGTTATCACCACTCAAAGAATTATAGAAAAAAATAAATAAATAGACAATAATATTTCAGAAGGAGTACCAGCATTTCTTCCTATATGTGCAGCTGAGCTTATGGCTATACATAGAGCTCTTAATATGATTAAAAACGAAAATATTCAGAAATGCTTGATAATTTCAGATGCTCGAAGCGCAGTGGAAAAGATAACCTGTAGGAATTATTCAGTTCATAATGAAAAATTTTCCATGGAAATCAAAAAGGACATAATTAATTTGAAAAAAGAAGAAAAACAAGTTGAATTGGTATGGATTCGAAGTCATACTAATATATATGGCAATGATATGGCTGATTTATTGGCAAAAATGGGTACCAACAATCCACCAAATGCAGGTATTAAAACTGATCATAAAAACCTATGGCCGTTACATCAAAGCAAAATATGGGAAAGATGGAAAAATGAATGGGAAGTAATTAGCAAAATTAAAGGTAAAATTTATTATAGAATGACAACTTTAAGTAAAAACACTTGGTTTAAAAATATTGACTTACATAGAAAATATATAACTACAATGAGCAGAATGAGGTCTAATCATGTTCTATCTCCCTTTCATCTATGTAGAATTAATATACGCCTAATAATTTATGTGACTGTGGACAAATTGGAACATAGGAACACATTTTCTTTTAATGTAGAGTTAACTTTCATAATTGTCAACGTCTGTATCAGGATCTAAGTGAAACAAAAAAATTTTGCTTACCTATTTCTATTTATGATGTCATATTTGATGTTGATCTACAAACGATAAAGTTGTTAGTCAATTTTTTGACAGTATCCAAAATAAATTTATAACTTTATATTTATCTCCTGAAGGGGATGTTTTCTCCACACAACCACGACTAACTTCCTTTCTCTAATCCCTTGTGTTTGGTGTTTTCTGTTTGGTAATGTGGTAATGTAGTTCCTCAACCCGAATGATATTTAAAAAAGGAAAAAAAAATAAATAAAATAAAATAAAAATTAGGTTCTCAGTGATTGACTTGCAATATAGTATTAACAAAAAATGAATACACCTACACCAGATGGGTATTGGTATACTCCCAAGATCTGCGTTGCAGCAGGCCCAATGGTAGATGACTGTAGCCTGTCTAGATGGCCATAGATGCCGTGGACATAGTTAAAGGATGAGAAGAAGAAGAAGAAGTTTTAGAGGTTATGTTTTTGCTTCAATTTTAATGCGAGAATACTCTTATATTTTCAAACTCATTTTGTTAATAAACAAACATACTAGTATACTACTTAGCAGTATTCTTAAATTAGTTATTTCGCTAGTCATTCATTTCATTTTAATTTTCATTACTACTACTACTACAATCTCAATTTGAAATTTAAAATTTAAAATTCTTCTAAACGATATTTTATTAATGCAAGCTTCAGACTTCAGTTTATTTATGCACATTGTGAATAGTAGGTACTAGGTACAATATTTTAAAATACGTTTTTTTTTTTCATTCATCAGGTACGTCTGCCATGAGTAATCATTTAAAGTCCAAACATCGAGAGGAGTTTAGATTGATAAGTTCAAGTAAAACCAAAAATAAATTATATAAAGAAATCTTTCTATATGTTCGACGTGACAAGTAAAGAAATTATAGATGATGTGAAAAAATTCAAATGCTCATTATCAGCAGAATATGATCAGATACCCAGCAGTGTGCTGGAAAAGGTTATACAATTAATCGCAGAACCTTTAAGGTATATAATATATAGATCTTTTGTAGTAGGCATATTTGCAAAAGCTCTAAAGAGAGCAGTTATTATTCCAGTATATAAAAAAGGACCAATGGAAGAATTTGAAAATTATAGGTCAAATCAACTTATTAACAACTTTCAATAAGATATTTGAGAAAATTCTGGCAGATCGAATGATTAGATTTTTCAATAAACATAAAATATTTAACACATCACAACATGGATTTCTTCATAAGAAAAGTACAAACACTGCTATATTTGAACTCACACAAAACATATTGAAAATAATTGAAAAAGGAGAGATTCCAGTGGGACTTTTTCTAGATTTACCGAAAGCATTTGATGATTATTGATTGAAAGGTTTCCGCGGTCAGAAGTATGTATAAAACTTGGTTCTCGGAATGAGCTCGCGTTCCGCGAGTGGTGCACTGATAATCACCTAACCTTGAATAGTAAAAAAACAGAGTGTGTTGTACTCCATACTGACAAAACGACAATAAATGTAAAAAAAATTTCATGATAGATGATATATTAGTAGTACTACTATCCAGTTGTAACAGAGGAAATAATTACTGCAAGTGGAAAATTAACCAACCACAAAGGAAATGTTCAAGCAGCTACTTAGGTAGATAGCAGGCTTAGAAGCGGCCGTAACGTTGTAATGGAGATTTAATCAAAGAAATATAAACAGCGTTCGATAGTCTCAAAAAAGAGAATCAAATCCTGAAGACAAACAAACTAATAATAATAATAATAATAAGTCTTTTTTTTACAGTTAAAAACACCCAGTTACAGGAAATATTCAAAAATATATATACAGTATTAACACCTAATGATACGATACAAACGTTTGAAAAATAATCAAAATAATTATAATTCAAATATAGTAATTATTTATTATACATGAAAAGAGTCCAGGTAAACCCGACTAATGAAAGTCAAATTAGTCACTGTTGATATCGCATTTGCCAGACACATTCTCGAATAGCGAGCACATATATCTAATGGATAATTGTACAAGGGAATTATTTTTCGGAGTACCCAATGAAAAAAATTTATTTGAACGTGAACATTTGTCTAGGAACATGAAAATCAATAGATCCAATTAGGGTAGGGCAGTCTATATAACCATGTAAGAGTTTATACAGAAACTTCAGAGACAACAAGTCCCTTCCAACTTTAAGTAATTTAACTCCAAACCTGTTTAATAAAAGGATAGTCCCTTCCAACTTTAAGTAATTTAACTCCAAACCTGTTTAATAAGAGGATATAGCCAAATCAGTTTGGCTATATCCTCTGGCCGGATAAACGTGATCTTCCCTCCAAATTAGATATTTGAGAAATTTTCGTTGTATAGACTCTAAATGATTTTTATGAGAATTGTTAAATGGGACTCTAAATCATACATCCGAAATCTAATTTAGTCTTTACAAGCGCATTAAATAATTGTGCGAGTGTTTTTATATTCGAAAAGTGTCCAGCATTACGCACAATAAATCCATAATATTTGAATGCTGTTGAAACTGCTTTATTTATATGATGTACAAAGGTGAATTTCTCATCAAATATTATACCAAGGTCTCGAATTTCAGAGACTGGTCAGAGTGTAACTGTGTAGTCAAATTTTATAGGCCGTTTCTTTTTAGTGGATGCGACAACGTTACATTTAGTTACATTAATATTGAGTTTATTGTGGTAACACCAATCAGAAACGGCGGTGAGGCCATCCTATAAGCTTCTCCGGTCCTTATATGTTTCGATTTTGAGATATATTTTTTAAATCATCAGCATACATGAGACTATGAACTGCTAGACAGTCTAATAGATCGTTTAGAAAAAGAACAAACAACAGTGGGCCTAAATTAGAGCCTTCTAGTACATCTGAAATGGCTGCCTATACATATGACTTATGGCCCTCAAATTGTATGAACTGTGTTCGATTATTTAAATAAGACTGAATTAGGGAAATTAGATCTTTGGAGAAACCTGACTTGGCTTTCAGTTTGTTCAACATAAATTTTGATTCATTTGATCAAATGCTTTCATTAAATCCGTATATACAACATCTACCTGACTTCTTTCATCAAGATTCTTTAAAATCTTGAGGATGGAAGGGAATGAAAAACTAAGGATGAAAGTGGAAAAATTGAAGGGAGAATTTTGCACAATAAAAAATCAAACAAATAATTAATTTGTTATTTTATAATAATTTGATTTTGCACAATAATAAATTTGATATCGCCAATGAGTTCAATAGTTATTTTTCTAATATCGGGGAAAGACTCACTGTAAGGATAACATTAAAATCTCGGCACACGATGGGATTAAATAAATTCAGAAATCCAAACACAATCGTATTTTTCTAATATCGGGGAAAGACTCACTGAAAGGATAACATTAAAATCTCGGCACACGATGGGATTAAATAAATTCAGAAATCCAAACACAATCGTATTTTTCGAAACTGATGAAAGCGAAATTGTAAATGCAATCAAAGAACTCAAAAGTCATAAAGCTATAGACATAATCGTCGTATAGATGACATAAGACCTGAGACACTGAAAGAAACATCTTATAGTGTAGTAAAGCCGATAGTTCATCTGATATGTAAGAGCATGATGACTGGTATATTCCCTGATGCACTAAACCGTACTAGTAATACCTGAATATAAAAATGCTGACAAAAATCAGGTAAAAAATTATCGTCCTATTTTTGTGATATCATCTTTAGCAAAACTTTTTGAAAAATTTAGAAAAAACGTATATGTAACTTTTAGAAAAACATAACTTGCTAGCAAATAGGCAGTTTGGTATCAGAGCTGCTCGGACAACTCAGGACGCGGTTGCTAAGTTGATTGCATTAATAAAAGAAGCAATAGATAAAAACATATCTCTTCATACATCTTATGAAGAGATTGTAGGACGAGATCTACAAAGTCATGAAGACTTACATCGAAGGAAGACGTCAATTTTTCAAAATTGGAAATGTTAAAAGTAATAAAGTGCCGGTCCCTATGGAGTACCACAGGGAACAGTTTTGGGACCTGTTATACTCTTGTATGTGAATAAGCTATTTTCTCTTAACACATTACTGCCCGTTGACGTATTAATACGTTTTTTTCATCCAAAATCTTGTAGCCGTTGACGTAGTAATACGTCATTAATTGTGACAAATCTAGGTGCCGTGGACGTAGTGGTACGTTATTTTTGGTTGTAAATATAGGCGCCGTTGACGTAGTAGTACGTTTTTTGTTGTCATAGTAAATGTCACATTACAACTGATAATTTAAGAGTTAGCTTGTGTTCTGCAATAATTAACTTACGAATTGACTGATTAATTAAGTAATTTATATATTAATTTAATTGTTTGCCCTGCGATATCATGGAAGAAGACGACTTTGAATTAATTAATATATGTAATGAGGTATGTGCCGATATATTATCTGAGTTTGAAAATGATGAAGAATGTAACAGCGACGATACAGATTTAGCAGAAAGTAGCAGAAAAAGAAATGTTTTGCCAATTATAAGTGAATCTGAAAGCAGCGATTCAGAAGACACGATATTGGAAAACGAACAGAACTGTTCAACATCAAATTGGTCCCAAATCGATAACAATATTACAGTAAACCCATTTTTGGGAAATTCTGGGGTTAAAGTGTTCCCAAGAAATGCAGAAAATATTTCAGACGTGGTGGATTTGTTTAATTCTTTGAGGCTTATGAGTAAGTTTGTTTTTTTACATGGGAAGGGTACCAACCTTCCGCACAACCCCCAACCTGGAGGGCCAGGGTGTTTCATTTTGTCTGGCGCCTACCAATCAACCTGTCCGGCTTGGGTGGCCCTTCCAGTAGCAATGCTACCGCCGGCATAGCTCTCTTGGTCGTTGGCGCACGCAAGCTCCACCGCCACGTCAAGGCAGAAACACCATCGGCTATGGCATATTATGCAAGAGAGGATTCCCTCGCCATTTGATACAGGCATGCCAATCATTATACCAAAACACCAAGATACTTATCGGCACCCACCAGTTGAAAGAAGTTGAAATTAACCAGGAGTCAGGCAAGGTTGTGGATTGTCCCCAACTCTTTTCAACATATACATAGATGACATTATACGAACATGGAAACTAACGGCCGCCCCTGGCATCAGACTAAATATGACCACCTACATTAATACATTACTATTCGCAGACGACCAGGCGATTATACAAGAAAACGAGGATGACCTCCAAAGGTCGACTTTTAACCTTTACAAACTCTGTCAAAATTATGGAATGAAAATCTCAATAAAAAAAACCAAGACTATGGCCTTTAAGGGTAAAGAACCTATTCGCACAAAGATTATTATTGAGAATAAGTGCATAGAACAAGTGTCGCATTTCACATATCTAGGATGCGACATTACTTATGATTATGATGATGACATGGTAAAAAAACTACATAACTTCCAACGTATTTGTGGCACTCTGAGTAGAACACTCAGAAGACGTACACGAAAAGAGACGCAAATTAAGCTATACAAAGTTATGGCAACTCCCACCTTACTTTATGGTTCGGAGACATGGACATTGAATACCCGGGATTTAAGTAGAATCCAAGCGGCAGAGATGAGATATCTGAGGTCAGTAAAGGGATGCACACTACTTGATGGGATTCGGAATGACGATATCAGGCGAGAGCTGAAGATATTCAGTTTATGCGACAGAATACGAGAATACCGCAACTGCTGGAAAGACCATGTACAGCGCATGACAGATGCGAGACTACCTAAGGCCACTTTTAATTACAGACCGAAAGGTAGAAGAGACCGAGGCAGGCCCAGAAAACGATGGTTGGAACAATGAGGCCGGAACAGGCGACTACGCCTATTCCTTGAAGTTGATGATGATGATGATGGATTTGTTTATAGATGATGATTTTTTCAATTATTAGTAACAGAGACAAATAGATATTATATGCAAAACATGCATAAATATAAACGTGTAAAAAACACAAAGCAGTGGCGAGATACCACGATAACAGAAATCAAGAAATTTTTAGCTTTGAATATATTGATGGGACAAGTAAAAAAAAATAATGTTAACGATTATTGGACTACTGATCCGTACATGGAAACACCAATTTTTGGTAAAATCATGACTAGAAATAGATTCAGGCAAATACTACAATCACTACATTTTTGCGATAATAGTGCAATCCCTGATGACGCAAGTCGACTTGTTAAAGTAGAATCAATAATGCAATATTTTATAGAGAAGTTTGATAAAGTCTATAAACCAAAACAAAATCTATCGTTGGATGAAGCCATGATTCCTTGCAGAGGTAGAGTAAGTTTCCGAGTGTACAACCCAGGAAAGATTACAAAGTATGGGTTATTAGTGAGAATGTTGTGTGAATCCGACACTGGATATATATGCAAATTTAAATTATATAGTGGCAATGGAGAAACATTGCAAAACCTGGTCGTAAACCTTTTAGATGGTTATGAAAATATTTGGCACCATGTTTACATGGACAATTACTACAACAGTGTTCAGTTAGCACAGAAGTTACTCTACAAAAAGATAAGAATTTGTGGAACTATAAGAGAGAACCGCGGGCTACCACACGATCTAAAAAAAATTACTTTAAAACAAGGACAACACAACTTCCGTAGAAAAGATGAAATTCTAATACATATTTGGAAAGATAAAAGAGTTGTAAGAATGATTTCAACAATACACCAGGCTCGAATGATACAAACCCAGAAAATAAATCGAAAAACTGGCGATCTGATACAAAAACCAGAAACAATTTTGGAATATAATAAGTACATGAAGGGAGTTGATTTAGCAGACCAATACCTTGCTTATAATCCTATTATAAGAAAAACTGTGAAATGGACAAAGAAGGCTTTTATGTTCATATTAAATACTGCACTGTTCAATTCATTTGTTGTCTTCAAGGTTCTGAATCCAGGAAAAAAATAAAATTTTCATCTTTTTTGAAAAATATTGCGCAAAACTGGATTGAAAAAGGATATGTTCATTCAGAGAGTCCAGGAAATGTATCCAAGAGAGTTTCTCGCGAAGATGCACCAATGAGACTTTCTGCAGACATGAGACAACATAAAGTTGTGAAAATTACTAGTTCAGGCAATAAGAAGTTTCCTCAAAAGCGCTGCAGAGTTTGCAAAAAAAACGGAAAAAGGAAGGAAACCTGTTTCATGTGCTCATATTGTGAAATTTCTTTATGTATGGGAAAATGTTTTGAGGATTATCACACAAAAAAAAAATTATTAAATCTAAATAATAAATCAATATATAATAAAAATAATTTTTGTTGGTATTTTTTTCTTGTTTTTTTTAAGATTAAATATTTTAAAATCTATTAATCGAAACACTGCACAGAACTATATTTCTATCCATCTTAGCAACCGAGTGAACTATTTTATCATACTACAAAAACCTAAAATTGAGAAATATGTAGCATTGAAATCAAATAACCCTAATATTATATCCTACTTTAAAATAAAATATGCCGGCTCTCAGCTATAACAACATCACTGAGCATTGACGGTATTCGGTAGTTAGGTATCAGGACAATGTTTCGGCAAGCGCCGTACGTAATTAGGATTTCTAAACGGCCAGTATAGTGTTAATATAACCGTACAAATAATAGGATATGCGGATGATACTGCAGTGTTGTTCTGGCGTAATTCTTTCCACGGCAAGAAACTGGGAAGAATTACGACAGAGGATAAAAGTGGAATTTATTGAATTACTAAAGTTTTTTGCTTCAAGAAAATTAACTCTAAATGCTGAAAAAAATAAATATATGGCATTTACTAGTTAAAATAAACATTTGAATATTTGAATCAAAATATTGAACTCAATTACAATGGTGAGATCTAGGAATAATTATAGATGAACAACTTCAGTGGAAAGCCCAGGCCAAGGCAATTGTCCAGAAACTTAGAATGTTCTTACCCAAGTTCAAAATGCAAGGAAAAATTTGTGACGAGAATGATCTTATGAGAGTGTATCGTGGACTTGTTGAGCCTCTTGTAATATATGGGGTTCTCTGGCCATAAAATACAAGATTCATACCTATCCATCAAACAAAGTTTCCTAAATAACGAACGTTTTCACTACAAGACAACTATATGCAAGAACAGCTGTGAGGTTCCACTGATCTTACCATAAAGGTGTGCCATTCACCACAGATACTAGAAACGATAGAAGCAAGAACATGTTACCTGTACCAAGAGTGAATAAGACCTTTGGGCTTAGATGTATAATATATATATATATATATATATATATATATATATATATATATATATATATATATATATATATATATATATATAGAGGTAAAGCTTAACAGCTCAACACATCAAACCAGAGGTCATACGCAACCATATAACATCCGTAGCAAGGATAACTTGCAAATCGCAAAGAAAAGGCTGAATATTGGTGATAGACTGACTGTTGGGGTCAAGCTATACAATAAATTACCTGCTGAATGGAGAGCATTAAAAACATCAGCTCTAAGAAAAACCTTAAAAGCATACTTCGAAGAAAATGTGACTTACCACCTTGAAGAAGTCCATTTTAATAGGTCAACAAATTGATAGACATTTATATTGTACATCATAAATGACATTAAAATTCAATAAGTGTATCTAATTGTACAAACACTTTGACCAGACTGTGATGCAGTTAAATAAAGTTTATTATTATTATTATATATATATATATATATATATATATATATATATATATATATATATATATATATATATATATATATATATATATATATATATATATATATATATATATATATATATATATATATATATATATATATATATATATATATATATGGCGAACGACGAGGACGTGGAAAGTGATCACTCCGGTGTTTCGGAAAAGTTTCGTAATAAATGTGAAAAAATTTGCGGTCATTGTAATAAAGAAGTGACTAAAAGTGTAAAGTGCTTTAAGTGCAAAGTGGCTCTTCATCCATCATGCCTAGTACAGGCTTCAAATAAAAAATCCACTGCGTGTGTACATGTAGCGAAACAAGAAATGCAACCGATGGCGACAACTCGCCAAGTTTACGAGTTAGCTGATGATACTTTATTCCAAAACGAGCAAGTAGAAAATCAATTTTTAAAAATGAAAATCAAATATCTAGAAGAATTACTTTTGGAATCTCAAAGTAAAAATAAAATCCTCATTCAAAACAATGAACTACTGTTAGAAAAAATTCATAGTTATGATAAAAAAACACAGATTGATAATAATCGCGCTGTATCAGAACGAGATAATATACTTCGAGTTAGAAGGGATAAGGTAAACTCAACCTCTCTCTCTCTTGATTCGTCATCAAAACCAGAAGTTGACGTAGCGAATAAACAGAATTCTGTTTCTAGCAGAAGTGCGTCAATGTCAGGTCCAAAAAATGTCAAAGATATGTCACAAAAGCCGAGTCAGACTTCATTAACAACTTCAGAAGTTGAAGTTCAAAAGCATAATTACGAAGATATTGAAATAAATACAAAGCGTAGTAAAAGTTTACATCACATGTCTAATTCTATGAATGAGATGACATCTTATGTCAGTGATGAGCAATGGAAAATTGTCGAACGACCTAAGAAACAAATAAAAAAATTAATTTGTACTGGATTGAAAAAACAGATGGAACAATCAACTTTCAAGGTGCTCAAAGAAAAAAATGGGTATACGTGGGAAGAATAATAGGAAAAGAAGTTTCAGAGACAACGATTGAATCTTATATTAAAGGCGAAGTGCAAGGTGATATAGAAGTCAAAAAGCTGGAAACTAAGGGTCAAAACTCTGCATTCAGTGTCGGCTTCTCGTCCACGAAGGACTATGAAAGAGTTTGCTGTCCAGATTTCTGGCCTGAAGGCGTTGTGGTGAGGGAATTCTCATTCCGTAATTTTTTCTCCAAGACCAAAATTCAGCCTCGGATAGGATAGCAAGAGCTGGGTGTCCTGTAAAGCAAATAGTAAATTCTATCCCACACAAAGCATACAATTTCAGTGTCATGCACCAAAACATTCAATCGATATCGACATCTTACCTAAAATTACAAGATGTGATACATGTATACTCTCCAGATATTATTGGAGTTACGGAGCACTGGCAGAGTCTTAACCAGTTGCAATGTTATGGTATCAAGGATTACAAACTAGTCACCAGCTACTGTAGAGATGCAGGATGTCATGGAGGAAGTGCAATCTTTGCAAATAACAAATATGAACCTATAGTAAGAAGTGATCTAGAAAGACTATCAGTATACAGGGTAATTGAATGCTGTGCGGTACAACTGTATCATAATAAGCAAAAACTAATTATTATTTGTATTTATAGACCTAGTACACCGCTTTATGCTGATATGAATACGTTCTTAGAAAAACTCAGCCAAATATGTGATATTTGTATATCTGAAAATGCAAGAATAATTATGATGGGCGATTTTAACATAGACATTATGGATACAAAAATTGAGTCTCATGAATTTCTATCTTTACTTGGAGTCTTTAACATTGTTAATACAGTGGATGAACCTACACGTATTACTCCATCTTCCTCAACCTGCCTCGATAACGTTTTTACAAACATCGATAGTGTATACTATGAGCCTACAGTAATAGTAACCCACATATCAGATCATTTAGCCCAGCTTGTAAAATTTAATATATCTATTGATGTTACTAAACCTAAGTGTATATATATTAGGAAATATAATGAACCTGCTTTCAATAACTTTGCAGCTAGCTTATCACAGAAAGTGTGGGATGAGCTTTATAAAATTCCACCAGAGAATGTTGATGAAATGTGGAATACTTTTCATCAATATTTCATATTTGAGTTTGAGCGAAATTTTCCTAAAAATAAAGAAATTCTCAATAAACGTGTCAATCATTATAAACAATCACAGAATGTGAAGAACATTAAACAATTATATTATGTTATGTAATGTATTAATTATTGTATGTTATGCACATATCTAGTCCAAATTATAAAGAATTGTATAAAGTAATTAAGAATAAATATGACAAAACCCTTGCTGAAGAAAAACAAAATTACTATGAGAAAAAAATTTCAGAATCATCTAATAAACCAAAAACAACTTGGCAAATAATACGAGACATCACTAATAAATCAAAAAAACCCCGTAATGATAGAAGGTAATTCTACCGAAATAGCAAATAAATTTAATGAATATTATATAAATATAGCACCAAATCTGACATCTTCTATGCCCAAAACTATTAAGTGGAATTTTAAAATGATGCGAAATATGAAATCTTTTTTATTTTTGATATAACTGACGATGAAATACGAAGGGTCATAAATAAATTGAAATGTAAACCATCTACAGGTTTTGATGATGTTCCACTTGAGGTAATAAAAAGGGCATTGGATCATATAATTAAACCATTAACTTTTATTATAAATTGTTCATTTAAAAAAGGTATTTTTCCTGAAGGGCTAAAAATCTCAATTGTTAGACCATTATACAAAAAAGGGGATGTCATGGATATGGCTAGTTACAGACCAATAAGCCTGATAACTTCCTTTGCAAAGATCTTCGAAAGGATACTGGCAGATAGGCTGATAAAGTTTCTTGAGAAATTTAAAATATTGACAACTTGTCAACATGGCTTTCGGAGGGACCGAAGTACACAATCCGCTATATTTGAACTGACCAAGGCCATAGTTGATTCGTTGGAGAAAGGTGAGATTCCAGTTGCTCTGTTTGCCGATTTTTCAAAGGCTTTCGACTGTGTTGTCCACGAAAGGCTTCTATGCAAATTAGAATGGTGTGGAATAAGGAACGAACAACTAAAACTTTTTGAGAGTTACTTACAGAACAGAAAACAAAGAGTCTCCTTAACACTAAACAATAATTCAGTTATATCATCTGAGAAAGTCATAAAAATGGGAGTTCCGCAGGGCAGTATTCTTGGGCCCATTCTTTTCGTCATATACATTAATGACTTGCCTACTCCTTTCGAGGATTTATCTATGCAGCCTATCATATACGCAGATGATACAACCATTCTCGTTCGAGCGCAGCATCCTCCAGCGGTCACTGGCGTTGTGATGCAGGCTCTAACGCTGTTGGAGCGTTGGTGTCTAGAAAATCGGCTTGTGCTGAATGCTTCGAAGACTGAATGTGTGGTGTTCTCTACTGATAAATCCAAACAAATATATCCTGAAGTCATTCGCTACAAAAACGACAACCTTCAGGTAAAGACTTTTACCAAGACACTTGGAATTTATGTGGACCAATGCTTGAAATGGGAAAAGCATGTTGCTGAATTGGGGCATAAATTGAACTCGGCTGTGTACTTTCTAAATGTCTTAAAACATCAAGTAAGGCAGGAAGTACTTAAAACGGTTTATTTCGCCAGTTTTCAGTCACTGCTGGATTATGGCCTCATTTTTTGGGGAAGTAGCTCTCACATGTTGAGAGTATTCTCAATACAAAAGAAAGCATTGAGAGCTGTGCTGAGGATGAGGTGTGGGCAGTCCTGCAGAGGTGTTTTCAGGAGATGTGGTTTACTTACCTTGCCAGGACTATATATTTACAGAACTTTGTTATTTTTTTTTCAAATATCAAACTTCATCTAATATTGGAAGGAATTTTAATAACACAAGGCGAACATTTTCTACTTTTTATCCTCGCCACAGACTTGCTCTGACCGAAAGACTTCCATACTACGTTGGCTTGAAACTGTTAAACTCCCTTCCTTTCAATATCAAGAAAGAGAATAACCTCTTAGTTTTCAGGAAAAATATATTTTCTCTAATCATAGAAACTGAACCTTATACAGTTGAAGAATATTTTAGGGCATGTAAAAGTATGAATTAATGTACAAAATCTGTACGATATGAATTTTTTGTATACCAATTATTTGTTGTTTTCTTTTCTTTTTTGACTTGTTTTCTATCTTCTACTACTGTAATGTGGTGATGAGAAAATAAAAATTATATTATTATTATTATTATTATATATATATATATATATATATATATATATATATATATATATATATATATATATATATATATATATATATATATATATATATATATAATATATATTGAGGAAAGAAGAGATTCATTGAGAGCAAGGGCGACCAATATAGTTACCAATTTTTTAAACAACTCTAAGAGCGAACACCGCTCTAGTATGGATGAAGTATTCGAACAAACCAAATCTTTCCTAAAAACGCATCCTGAACTTCTTGTCTTACAAGCGGACAAGGAAATTGTACAGTGGTAATGAACAGAAATGAATATTATGAGAAGACTGAAGAGCTGTTGCGAGATACTAAAACATATAAAAAACTAAAAAATGACCCTACTGCACCAACACAGAGAAAATATAATGCAATTATCAAAGAATTAAAGAAAAACAATGAGATTACCGAAGAACTTTACAAGAAATTTACCATATACAACTCGTCAAGTTCCAAACTATACTGCCTGCCAAAAATCCATAAACATAACATCCCACTGAGGCCCATCATAAGCTCTGTAAACTCTATAACAAACAACATTGCCAAGTTTCTATCAGATATCCTGGACAATGCTCATGATGGGGATACTGACTATAACATCAAGGATACATTCTCCTTTGTCAACACAATCCGAGAATTCAGATTACCTCCAAATTATGTACTGGTCTCTTTGGATGTGATTTCTCTCTTCACCAATATACCACTGGATCTAGTTGTGAACATTTTGAAATCAAAATGGAATAATATAAAAGATCACACAACACTCTCAAAAGACAGTTTTTTCAAGCTGATTGACTTCATATTCAACAATACTTTCTTTGTTTTCAACAACCAGCATTATAACCAAATATTTGGTACACCGATGGGTTCACCTATCAGCAATATTCTTGCCAAAATTGTTCTTGATCATCTCCTGAAAGAGGTCACCCTTAAACTGCCATATGAATTACCGTTCATTTTTAAATACGTAGATGATATCATCTGTGCTATTCCAGCTGGTAGAGAACAGACCACTTTGGAGATCTTTACTTCGTTTGATATCAACCTTCAGTTTACTATTGAACTGGAAACAGAACAAAGCGTAACTTTCTTGGATACGAGAGTGATTAGACTGGATGATGGTAGTATAATTCTGGATTGGTACCAAAAACCCACAGCATCAGGACGATTTCTCAATTATTGGTCGAACCATCCAAAAAGGCAGAAATATAACACCGTGATGGCGATGAAAAATAGGTTAACACATATATGTGATGAGAGGTTTCTTCAAAATAATTTAAAACAGCTATTTAACACGTTTATCAACAATGGATATCCAAAGCATATCTTAAAAAAACTGATTTACAACACAAATTTTTATGATGGTTCCACTGAGGTAGTTGATGGACGAATCACAAATTACAAGAAGATACCTCACATAGACCACTTGACACATCGCATTACCACCCTATTCAGAGACATACCTGAGATCAGAATGGCACCATATAGCACAGTAACTATAAAAACAATATTCTCAAAACTGAAGGACCGGACACCAACTCTACTCAACAATAACGTCGTATACAGGTTGTCATGCTTGGGATGTGAAGGCACGTATATAGGCCAAACCAACCAATGGCTAAAACAACGATTAACCCAACACAAAAGCGACTGCCGTCTCATGAAGAACTCATGTGCTGTTGTTCAACATCTGAAAAATACAGGACATATGTTTGATTTCTCTAACGTGAAAATTCTTGACCAACACTACAATTACAAGACCAGGCTTTTCCTTGAAATGTGTCACATAAGAAAAGATGAGAACTGCGTTAACTATAAATCTGACACTGGTCAATTAAGTAACATATACTGCAATCTATTAAATATAAAGAATTAAAAAACCGGACCACCGCTAATGATATATTGCTCGTGTCAGTCACTGCTCTCTGGCCTGCCGACAAAGTATGAACCGTGTATGTGTTTTTTGATATTTAAACTTTTAGATCTGTAAGTTTTAATGATTTTATTTTCACAAATTGTGATGACTCATGTACCTTCATTTGTTTTTAGTATACTCCTGAAGAAGTCACGAAATAGTGACGAAATATTGAGTGTATAGGAAAATAAAGTATTTCACACAAACCGCTATCCTGATATCCAAACATTTAATTTTCATAAATTGTACGGTTGAAATAATAACGATCTATATATATATATATATATATATATATATATATATATATATATATATATATATATATATATATACATGTATTCAGTACAAGGTGAGATCCGTACATATGATAGACAACCTGAGATCCACTAGTAGAAATCACTTTAGCTTTGAATTGTTTTCACAAATTAGTCTAAAGATGCGTACTGGTCAATGATATGAACCGAGGGGTAAGATAAATTAAAATTTTTTTCATACACCAAGTATGAAGGTAAGTAGAGATCCATGATAAATGTAAGTAAGACGAGATCCGATATACTATTTGTATAGATACGCTGTACAAGACGAAATCCAGCGATGTTGCCACTTTATACAGAATTTCGTTTACAACTCGAAACAAGATGATATATAATTACTGTGATTATTTCTGATGGAAAATCAAAACGTGAATGATTTAGTCATTTAAGTATTTAACATTTCGCGTTGTTCATCTTGCACAACGTGGATTTCACAAATTTTTTTCGGTAGAAGATGTGCGTTGTGATACTCATTTTTCTCACAAGTTCCTTTCTTGATGGCATATATCATACAAAATTAAATACAGCGAACTTGTCACTTCATGCAGAATTTCGTTTATAAATTGAAAAATATTTCGAATATTTCTGCAGGATATGCAAATTGAGAATATTCATTCATTGAAGTTTCTCATATATCATGTTGAGCATTGTGCTATTGTTCGTTATATGTCGTTGAAAGAAAAATTTTGTTCGACTTTTGAAGGTAACTTAGTTCTTTCGATAACATATTGATTTGTTTGGATACATGGCTTTTGTATGACTTTCAAGATTTTATTGATGAAAAGAAAATGCTACAATTCGTGCATTCACATGCATTTTGTAATGTGTGTGAAAAAAGTATTATTAGTGTTTCATTTTTTTTTATATGAATGAAGTTTATTTGGCTATATTATATGGAGGACATTATTTCTTACAATGAATAACTTCAAATAAACTGATTAACTCACTGAAGTTCAAAACTTGTACGTGAGAGTAACTTCACAATACAAAAGGTATCATAATGCAAATTTGAGAAAAATTAATAAAAACTGAGGAAATATAACAAAATATGACAAGTGGTAGGTGGTATTAGTTCATACAAAAAATTAATGTTGAAAATTACATTAATATAATCTTCTTGAATGTGAATTCTACGCTAAAATAAATGTAGCTTAGCTCAAAATTTTTCAAGAAATTACAGATAACAATGTGAGGCATATAAGCCTCAAATTTGTTACTATTAACGTTATCCGGAAATGTCCAATTCTATCCTGTAGCTGAGAATTTGTTTTAAACGGGGCTCTTATAGGCTAATTTACAGAGTAGAGTACTCTACAGAATACTTTAAAATGAGAAACACTCTGTGGAATACCCTACTTCTTACTCATAGAATTGCTTTGAGTTTTCAGTAGAAGGCATACCTCTTGTATAATTTTTTTTCAAATATTATCTGAAATTTCATAATCAGCTTGACGATTTAAACGAAAAAATAATAAAGGAAGAAAAAATTTGGGTATTAAATAAAATTTTCGAGTGAGATCATTGTGAAGAATATGTACTATCCTGATGAAGGTTTAGAAACAGAATAATGAGGGGAATGTCTCCAATGAAAATAATTCAGATTTACATAAATACGAAAGTATAGAAATACACAAGATAGATTAACATAGAAATGATGATATTTTTCTGAAGAAACTGAACAAGATGAAAATGTTCATTCACTAACAAATTTCGGAGGAAGTTTCTTTACACTGAAGCTTTCATTCGAAGTGGATAATATAATTCATCAATATGTATGAATTATTCGCTTCAATAGTACCATTCTATTATAACAGCTGAAATAAAAGTGAAAACCACATTTTATATACCTATTTATGAGAAGGTATCAATATTTTATCAGGCTACTCATGAATATATAAACAGGAATTAGGTTGAAAGAACGAGGAAAAATTCTTGACCAGTTCAATATTCAATTACGAGATTTGGTAAATGATCAATCTGAAAAGATATCGTATGTTTAGTTAACTTGGAGTAATAGAACATATAAACATAAAGTCGGCGTAAAAACATAAAACCGTACAGTCATCGGTAAATAATCAAGTTGGAGATAAGGAAACGAAACAAAAATCAACAATATGTGAGCAGATGAAGCATTTGAATGAACTTAATCCATCCAGAGGTTTGAAATACAAGTGAGAATGAAATTTCTGAAAATGGGTTGAATTTTAAAAGAGGAACAAAAAAAAATTATCGCATAGTAGTTCAACAAAAACACTCTCATTAGTTTCAGAATAGGTATTCGAATCAAATTGTGTATCAAGCCTTCATGTGTATAGGCCATTTTAATTGATCAGAAGTAATTCATAATGATATATACCTATATATAATGCTAATTAATAAATTTTTGATATTAAAGAATTG
Organism: Henosepilachna vigintioctopunctata; assembly: GCA_030704895.1. NCBI lineage: Eukaryota > Metazoa > Arthropoda > Insecta > Coleoptera > Coccinellidae > Henosepilachna > Henosepilachna vigintioctopunctata. The sequence goes on along the minus strand of JARQZJ010000150.1, from coordinate 158,541 downwards.
TTCCAATTATTTTCCAGATTGTTGAATGGAATCACTCGAGATTTGAACACATTTCAGGAATTTAAAAAAATTGCATAATTATAAGTATATTGTCCACTGGAATAATGTAGTGGACATTATATATAATAATGTGAAATTCTTGAAATGTGTCTAATAAATTCATAGTTTTGACATGGAATTTCAACACGTATCTCTCTTCTTAATCAACTGTTCACTTGAGAATGCATTCGTTTTACTAAATTATAGTTGACTGCAAATAAATAATCTATAATGATGAAAAGCAAATGAATGATTTATTATGATGAAAATGAAGTTCTCTTCTGCTATAATAATTGAAATGATCTGATGACTGTTATAATATAGATAATTTGAATGAATGAACAAATGTTATTTGTTATGAATATTACAAACAGTATATATTATATTATATAGAATAACTTCTCAGGTTAGAACAACCAGAAAATGACTTTTTTCATTTTTTGTTCGTGATTAATAACCTACCCACCTATTATACTTTAGGAATTTTTTTCAGGATCCATATAGATACAACGCGATCAAAATATTTCGCAAGAATTGGTAATAAATATTAAGTGAGCGTTTAGTTCAGTTTTTCTAAGGAGACGTACGTTTCCTTCGTGTGACTAGTGCACTTTATAAGATCTGATAACACTTCGTTTGCTTTTCAGATCTGAAGAAGTCGTTTGTAAAGACGAAACGCATCATGCTATGTAGTCAATAAAGTATAAATCATAAGTTCAAGTGTTTGAATTTAAGTTCATATTCAAATATTTAATAATGTGAAATTATGATTAGAGTCATGATTATAGTTGAATAAATATAAAATACGAAGTGTCTCATATTCCTCTACAGTGCTAATTTGTGTATGATAGAATTGTTTGGACAGCGACAGTTTCTCTTTATATTAATAACATTCTGCGCGTGTACCGCAGAATGTTATTTCTTTCTTAGAAAAAAAAATAAACTGCGTGATTATTTCAATGGTTTGAAATCGATCCTATCGATCTGAGCGAAAAATTAATTCCATGGAGAATATCTAGATATCATTTCAGGGTATTTGAAATTCTACAATTTGAGCGTTGAAATTATGCATGAACCTATTCATCATGGTACCTTATCGTCATTTGAAGACATTTGTTTATACAATTTTAGCAAATACACGAAACTGAATAGTTATTGAAAACAACGCATTCTTTAATCTATAGCCATTTCAGGAAACGTTTGTTTCTTAACACATCAGGGGCGCCATGAGATCAATGAAAATATTAATAAATGATTATATTATATTATATTATATTATCGAATATGATATAATTCCTCATATATGTAGGTGTTTTGTGGCAGATGAATCGAATTTCATTTGAGCGTGAATATTAAGAATGTAAAATTTTTCGAAATATGTTATGAATGTATTTTTGAAATAAGGACACAAAAGTTTGATACAATTAGCATATATCCTGTATAACATTGAGAATTTCAGAAATTTTAGCTCTTTCATTTCATGAGCAATAAAAATCTGTTAAAAATGAATATTGATCTTTCAACTCGAACTGTAAGAGAATCTTGGTCAGCTGAAAGTTGTATTATCAGATCGGATCATTTAACTGATATCACATGATATATAAATACTATTCCGAAATATTTGCATTACTTGATATGGATTCACATATATTGATTGACCTACCGTATTATGCTGTTTCATTTTAGTAGAGTAAACATTTAGATTCTGACTAATAAAATGATATTTTGTCTGCTCAGCCTTCATCCTTAGAAAAGAGCAGTTTATATTATACCTACAAATTTTTTCGTAAATATGGAAATCTTGCATTCCATAATCTCTAGACATTTCACGAAATGTTTGTTCCCACATCAGGGACAATAGGAAATGAAAGACAATCGAAATTTAAGTATAATATAAAACAGGCTTAACAAAAAATATATTTCTTTTAGCTATCGATACTTGTGAGGATTTCATCCACCTTATGGTTAAAATTTTTGTCATTATTCTACAGAAAACTATATTTCAAATAAGTGTTTTCTGTCTCTGTTCAAATAAGAAATACTTGACCCGTTGTTCTACATTATTTCTGAATTCAATGTCAACTATTGCACTTATAGAAATAAATTGTGGAAAATTATATACCTACCTAATTCCTTATATATGTAATTGCTTCGCGAAATATGAATCAATTTCAGCGTGAATATTCGAATTACACAATTATTCTAAATATGTTCTGAATATATTTCCGAAATGGGGGTTCTAAATTTCGATTTAACATCATTTCTCGTGTATAACATCAAGACCTTCCATGAGCAACAACATTGTCTGAAAAATGAAAATCAAAAATATTGACATTTCGACTTACACTGTATGAGAATCTATTGAAGATTTAAGTTGTATTGATCTGAATACTTTACTGAATCACCTGGTTTATGTTTATAAACATTTAAATAATCATTTAAATCATTTGCTGCTCAGAAATATTTGCATTATGTATCGTTGACAAATATCGATTGTTAAACAGGATTATACTGTTTCGGGAAAGTTTCATATTATATATTATATTGAATGCTTGGTTCATATTTTGAAATTATATTCTCTGATATTGAAGATTTGAGTTGTATTGATCTGAATACTCTTCTGAATCACTTGGCTTATAAATGCTACTCAGAAATATTTGCATTATGTATCGTTGATAAATGTCGATTGTTAAACAGGATTATACTGTTTCGGGAAAGTTTCATATTATATTTTATATTGTATGCTTGGTACATATTTTGAAATTAAATTCTCTGATATTAAAGATTTGAGTTGTATTGATCTGAATACTTTTCTGAATCACCTGGCTTATAAATGCTACTCAGAAATATTTGCATTATGTATCGTTGACAAATATCCATTGTTGAACCGGATTCTACTGTTTCGGGAAATTTTAATATTATATTTTATATTGTACGCTTGGTTTATATTTTGAAGTCATATCCTCTGATACTAAAGATTTAAGTTGTATTGATCTGAATACTTCACTGAATCACCTGGTTCATAAATGTTACCCAGAAATATTTGCATTATGTATCGTTGACAAGTATCGATTGTTAAACCGGATTTTACAGTTTCGGGAAAGTTTCATATTATATTTTATATTGTATGCTTGGTTCATATTTTGAAGTCATATGCTACAATTCGTGCATTCATGCATTTTGTAATGTATGTGAAGAAAGTATTATTAGTTTTATAATTTTTATCTTATCAAGTATTATAATTTTTTTTATGAATGAAATTTATTTGGCCATACTATATAATATATCATAATGCAAATTTGAAACAAATTAATATAAACAGAAGAAATTACGACTAGTGGTAGTGAAATTAATTCATAAAAGGAAATAATGTTGGAAATAACATTGATATAATCTTCATGAATGTTAATTCTATGCTAAAAAAAGTAGCTTTTATACACACATTTTATATACGTATTTATGGGAAGGTATCAATAATTTATCAGGCTACTCATGAATATAGAAATAGAAATTACGCTGGAAGAATAAGGAAAAATTCTTGAGAGGTTCAATATTTAATTACGAGATTTGGTAAATGATCAACCTGAAAAGATATCGTATGTTTAGTAAACTCCGAGGAATACAACACATGAACATAGCCTCGGAACAGTCAGCGGTCGTTAATCAACATAAGGAAACGAAACAAACATCAATAATATGTGAGCGGATGAAGCATTTGAATGAACTTAATCCATCGAGAGGTTTGGAATAGAAGTGAAAATGAACATTCTGAAAATGTGTTGAATTTTAAAAGACGAACAAAAAAAAATTATCGCATAGAAGCTCAACAAAAACTCATTTGTTTCACAACAGGTAGGTATTCGGCTCAAATTGAAGCCTTCATCTATATTAGCAATAGTAATTGATACATAAGTAATTCATAATGATATATGTACATATAATATATTGCTCATTAATAAATTTTTGATATTAAAGAATTGTTCCAATTATTTATTTTCCAGATTGTTGAATGGAATCACTCAAGATTTGAACACATTTCATGAATTTAAAAAAATAACATAATCATAATTTTAATATTAAAATAAATTAAACTCTTGGCTTAATGTTTCACGATTTATTTAACAATATGTATAGTCAACATGTTTCGAGCGTTAGCTCCTTTTCAAGACTGTCAGTCTTGAAAATGAGCTAACGCTCGAAACATGTTGACTATACATATTGTTAAATAAATCGTGAAACATTAAGCCAAGAGTTTAATTTATTTTAATATTCAATTATGTTTCACCAAGAGTTAAGCGAGAATTCAATCTCATTAAATAATCATAATTATAATTATACTAATTATATTGTTCACTACAATAATGTAGTGGACATTATATATAATAATATTTAATAGTATTGTCTTTGCCTGATGTAAATCCATCATAATTGAATATAAACTCAAATTCTAACACTTGAGCTTATGATTTACTTTATTGACTACATAGCATGACAAGTTTCGTCGTCACAAACGACTTATTCAGATACTAATAGAATAATCATTATTTTGTCCTTTGTAATGACAAACGCATCATGCTATGTAGTCAATAAAGTGTAAATTTAAAGTTCACGTGTTCGAATTTAAGTTTATATTCATATATATAATGATGTGAAATTATGATGATGGTCATGATTATAAATGAATAAATATAAAATACGAAGTGTGTCATACTCTACAGTTCTAATTTGTGTGTGATAGAATTGTTTGGGCTTGCTGCGACAGTTTGTCTTTATATTTATAACATTCTGCTTGTACCGATTAAAAATAATAATCCTAAAGAAAATCTTTTAATGGTTCGAAATCGATCTTAGCGATCTGAGCGGAAAATTAATTCCAGGGAAATATCATTTCAGTGTATTTGAAATTCCAAAATTTGAGCGGTGAAATTATGCATGAACCTATTTATCATAGTACCTTATCGTCATTCAAAGACAAAAAGTTTACACAATTTCAGCAAGTACACGAAACTTAATAGTTATTGAAAACAACGCATTCTTTAATCTATAGCCATTTTACGAAACGTTTGTTTCTTGCTACGTCAGGGGCGCCAGGAAATGAAAAACATTTGAAATTGGTAACTATATTTCTTTCGTGCTTTGTTACTTATCAGAAGTTTTTGCACCATATAGGTGAAATTTTTATCATCCTTTCTACAGAAAACCACATTTCAAACATTTGCTAACAGAGACCTGTATGTCTTGAAGACGTTTTCAATATAAGAAATAATTCACACGTTGTTCTGTATTATTTTTGAGGTCAACTATTGCACTTATTTTATCGTCATTTATTGCCAGATCAATAGAAATATACATCCAGCTGGTCAGTAGATCAATAAAAACATATATCCACCTAAACAGACAGATCAATAAAAATGTAGATCCACCTAAACAGACAAATCAATGAAAATATGAATGAATAATTATATCATATTATATTGTCGAATATGATATAATTCCTCATATATGTAGGTGTTTTGTGACAGATCAATTTTCATTTAAGCGTGAATATTCGAAATGTAAAATTTTTCGAAATATGTTATGAAAGTATTTTTGAAATAAGGACAAAAAAGTTTGATACTAACATCATATCCTCTCTATAACATTGAGAATTACAGAAATTCACGCTATTTCATTTCATGAGTAATAAAATGCTCTGAAAAATGAATACAAGAATATTGATCTTTCGACTCGCACTGTAAGAGAATCTTAGTCAGCTGAAAGTTGTATTATCAGATCTGATAATTAAACTGATATCTGATATGTAAATACTTTTCTGAAATATTAGCATTACTTGATATGGATTCACAAATATCGATTGACCTACGTATTATGGTGTTGCATTTTAGTAGAGTAAACATTTAGATTCTGACTAATCTAATGATGTCTGCTCACACTTGATCTTAAGAAAAAAGCAGTTCATCAGATACCTGCAAATGTTTTCGTGAATATGGAAATCTTGCATTCTATAATATCTTTGCCATTTCACGAAATGTTTTTCTTCCCACATCAGACACAACAGGAACTACTACAACTAGTCATCTATTCGACAAAAAACTATATTTCAAATGGGTGTCTTCTGTCTGTTCAAATAAGAAATACTTGACCCGTTGTTCTGCATTATTTCTGAGGTCAATGTCAACTATTGCACTCATTGAAATAAATTGTGTAAAATTATAAAAGTACCTAATTCCTTATGTATGTAATTGTTTCGCGAAATATGAATCAGTTTCAGCGTGAATATTCGAATTGCCCAATTATTCTAAATATGTTCTGAATATGTATATTTGAAATGAGCGCTCTAAAATCGAGCAACAAGATTCTCTGAAAAATGAATACAAAAATATTCACATTTCGACTTACATTGTATGATAAACTATTAAAGATTTAAGTTGTATTGATCTGAATACTTTACTGAATCGCCTTGTTTATAAATGCTACTCTTTTCTATTTTGTTCGGGGTTCATTCCCTCCAATTCAATAACTACACACTGCAGTATTGGGGGATACGTTTGCGATCACTCACATGTGCTTATCATTATCAATATAGTAAAAGTAAAATATTGAAAAGATTTTTTTCTACTATAACACACCTCATAAATATGTAAAAACCGGGATATGGCGGTATAATCTGTTGTCGAATGAGGAATATATGTTATATTCGGATAGGCATTCCAATTCAACGTTTATTCATGAAAATATATTAACCTTCTAACATGTCAAGACATAAATTACTTCAATTTGAAATTGATTAGATCTTCTTGTTCTGCAACATAAGCAGAACGCTACATTTTTAGCATTTCGATGCAGCTTGTCTAGGCATTTCATATTTCAACGTAATACTCATACCCGCCAATTTAAAGTATTTAGTCTATAATGGCTTATCAATGTATACAATAAAGGAATATCTTATCCAAACAGCAATATATTTCTCAATGTTCACCACATAGGGAGTTTGGACTGTTGCATATGAAACTTAAGAAGACATATGTCCGGGCCTCTATAAACTTTATGACTTTCGTCCAATTTTTCCCTTTGAGTTAAAAATACAGATGAATATAGGATCTATGGATTGCGCAAGATTGGCTATCTCTGCACCTGCTATAATTGAATATCAAGTAGTTAAACTACTTCAACTTAGAAAAATTAAACTTGAAAATATTCAGGCATCTTATGAAAAGATGAGCGGACAATATTCCGAAGTCAAAAATTTTTATCGCGATTTTTCTATCAATTCTGCATCAGTACATTAACAGTTTTCTCCTACTTGAACATGAAGGAAATTGAAATTTTTCCCTTTTCTGTATCTATGTTTGAAGGTTTTCAAAAGAGATTTAGGATATGTGAAAATGGTTATTTATCACTTGTCATGAATAATTTACTCAGGTTGAATATCAAAAATTCAATCTAGAATTCAACCCAAGAAAATCATTCATAACGAAGTGATCGGAAGAATTTTTTCAACAAGAGTTTTTTCGGAAACCTTTCAAAAATAGCTCCAAAAAGGAAAAAAAGCGTAGATGTTTCATTTAACATTTTCGCACTAGTAATACTCATGCTCATGTAAGAAAAATAGTTAGGAAACTTATGCAAAACCAATGAAAACAATTTCACTTAATTTTGAAGAATGTTAGTTATTATTATAAACAGAGGCACTCTGTGCTTGAGCGAAAGTTGCACCTGCAGTTTAACGCCGTTTCCAAACGGCCCAAGATCATGATGGGAATAGAACCCACCAGCACCAAAGAGCCGAAAGCGTTTTAGAGTCACTACACCATTAATTATTTGTTCATTCATCTATGACGAGGGGACCATGGATTCGGAAGAGTATATAATATTATTTTATTCTATCAGTAGATTATTTACACTAATTACTTACCGGATTTTTATTATCTTATAGAAGTTGACGTAATATTTTTTATTGAATATATTTGTATTAACTAGTTGTATTAACTATCACTAACTTATTCTCATCTCAATAGAAAAATAATGAATTTCGTTCCAACAGTTTCGTGAAATGAGTTGTTTCGAGATAAATTTTTATTTCCTTTTGATTCTTTTCTAAAATAATCTAATGACAGTAATAATACACATACTCCTCCGAATAATCCAATGACCCCTCGTTCATATTTTACGGAGTCATAGAAAAAAATTAAATCCAAAAGTAATTCAAATAAAAATGAACTTCAATTCTGTCCAAACAAATGTATTCTAAATGAATAAGTTCTGAAACTCTAACGAGTAGATATTGCTCTTCATGAATCGATAATATTTACATTATAATACATTACTTTCGATAAACCATCAAAATCCATTTGTTTTCATACCTAAACACCGAATTCAAACGTAACGCCGAGATACAGTACAACGCGATAGTGTCATATTACAGATAACGACAAGAAGTCCAAGACGTGCATGTTGCCAAACCTTTGGATCTCTACTTTGCGTTATTTATCAAACTTTTATACAATGGCAGATCGGCCCCCTATAGGAAGGTTGGTGAACTAAAGTTGTATATAATGTGATATTTGGCTGAAAGACGAGATCCGACCGAAAAGCTGGAAATCGGCTAATTCGGCCAAATTATCCACACCCACGACGATATACACGTTAAACAAGGTGAGATCCGAAATCGGATCTCACCTTACCAAACGGATCTCGACTTGTACAGAATTTGTATACAAAGGATCTCACCTTGTAGCGCTTATATATATATATATATATATATATATATATATATATATATATATATATATATATATATATATATATATATATATATATATATATATATATATATATATATATATATATATATATATATATATATATATATATATATATATATATATATATATATATATATATATATATATATATATATATATATATATATATATATATATATATATATATATATATATATATAGTTAAATGTTTCATGACTGTAGATAGGTATTTTCAGTGTTTATAAATAATAATTAATAATAATAATAATCAATAATTAATAATAATAATTCACCTTGAATAAGGACTGGGATCATTCTCGAGAAATAAAATGCTGAATCGAAAAAGCAAGAGGTACATTTAACAAGATGCGTAAAGTACTATGCAACCTAGCCCTCAACATTCATACTAGAATAAGAATTCTAAAATGCTATGTGCTCTCAACCCCCCTATACGGAGCAGAAGCGTGGACCCTTACTGATGCCTCATGTAAGCGCATAGATGCATTTGAGATGTGGTGTTATCGCCGCATGCTCAGAATCCCATGGATACACCACGTGTCAAACGATACGGTATTGCAACGCATTGATGGACAATTAGAATACTTACAATGTGTCAAACGCAGAAAACTGGAATACTTCGGACATATCATGCGAAATGAAAAATACCACCTTCTTCAACTCATCCTGCAGGGAAAAATAGAGGGCCGTAGGTCAGCAGGACGAAGACGAATATCCTGGCTGCGGAACTTAAGAACATGGACTGGAATGACATCGACAGCTCTATTCAGAGCAGCAGTGAATAAGGTTATTTGGACCAATGTGATAGCCAACATCCACAGAGGATAGGCACTCCAAGAAGAAGAAGAAGAAGTGTTTAATTGGGATTGCAGTCCAGGCCAGGAAAATAAGTTTTTCCTTCTTTAAACTAATTTTCTTTCTTTAAACTAATATTTAAGATTAGTTTTGAAAAAGTTGATATAAATTGAAATGTCAACAAAAATAAAGATATTTGCATTATAATTAGTGTATGTGTTATTAACCACATCAGTGGGCAACATTTTTAAATTCTGGCTTTTAATAATTTGTTAGCATTATTATCTTCAATATTTGGATACATAAGACAACTGAAATAATATTAAGACAGATTTTTTATTTTCATAACTTCTTTTGTAGTCTAAATCATGAATATATCTATGCTATGATATTGTTTAATTATCTTCTAGACACAAACAGAAATTATGCGACTCTCAAATCAACAAGAAAAAGTGTATGAATTATTGTTAAATTTTAGAATAGAATAGCGTATCAGTTATTTTTATCCTTTGTTTTGTATGAAGTGTTTCTTAATAATTAAAATATATATTTTTACTCAATTAATTTACAAAGATAAAGTATTTCCTATTTTATTCCTCATATAAATTTTTCTCTGAGTTCTGATAGAAGTATACTAATATATAAGGTTAATACATAACAGTTGAAACATGATATATTTGTTTACCTTATTCGTTATTTTTTCTACTTCCTCTTCAGAGTCATCAGAATCCAAATTAGGAACAAGACCTTCATTAGACCTTTTTTCTCCCAAAGCTGACAGACGACTTTCAATCTCTTCCTGAGGATTATGATGTAGTTCTATATCATGTTCTCTTGAAAATTGCTCCAGCAAACCATCCACTTTTTCCTGATTAGATCGATTATCTACTGGAAATAACTGTAAACAAATATTAATTTTTAAAAAACATAAAATCCGGGATGCATCAAAAGCTTCAAATATTGAAAGTAAAATTAAATTGTCCAAATATATTAACTCTAGTATTTCTTGGCTTTCTCAATAATTGTGTTTGAAAAAATATAAATTTAGCTTCACTATAATTAAATTAAGAATTATCATAGATTTCAAACATTTTGAACATTCACACTTAAATCACACAAACTGTAAGTAAGGAGGATAGGTCTTTCAGAATATAACCCTTTATACTTATTATGAGTACTATTAAAAAAAACTAGACTGTTTTCCTCATATCCATTATCATTCCTGTCTTCTCAATATTGAAGCTTTCCTTAAATAGGATTTATCATCGACTTGACAACCAATCTTTCATATATAATGTTTGTTCACAACGTTGAAAAGATTATAGTATTAGTCCAGCTACAACTGTTATTTATGTTTTCAAAAGTGCCTCATAATAGCATTGCAGAGGCATAGATAGATATATATATATATATATATATATATATATATATATATATATATATATATATATATATACATATATATATATATACAAATTTAAACTTACCCAACTTTCAGATATTTCAATAGAATTTTTCCCTTTCAACTGAGCTAGTCTTTCACGAAGTTCTGTTTCTGAAGGAGGTTCACGTTTTGATCCATTGTCTTTTAGTTTTTCCAAACGATCCACTAAATTCTGGTCAGCTGGTGTTAGACCTGTTCTCAAAGTCTGAAATTGTGTATTCTGTTTATAAACAGTTATTGGTGGAGCAGATGGGTTCTCAAGATTTTCAAGCCTCCTGTAATTTTGACAACATCATTCCTTTTTCTATTCTCATTTAATTATTCATTAAAATTGTTTTCAAATTGAAATTTGAAATGAATAGATACAAGTAGAAAAAAAATTATAAAATAGATTCAGTGTAAGATTTCTCAAATAATGAAAATAAAATAATTCATACATGCTCTTTGTTATTTTATGAAATGGCCGTGGATGAAAAATTTGACTAACTATTATTGTCAACCTCTAAGTACAAAAGTGATGAAGTCATATGTTCAATTCGATAAATAATGTGTAATAATTGTAATGCATAATAATGTGTAATAAGGTGCTATTTTTTTAATGAACACCTTTAAATTTATGAAAATGGCACATTAACCCTAAAAATTAAGTGTTTGCTAAAATCAACTTCTCTACTTGATCTACACAACATTAATTAGAAATTTAATTAAAATTTAAAAACATTTGATACATACTAATTTTGGGCATACCTAATTTTGCTATGAAAAAGTCACAACCAAAATACAAGACACAGAATACTAAAAAATTGAATGTATTTAACTTATCTATTCAGTTAAAGGGTTAAGGATAGTTAGAAGTTTCAAAAAATCGATTTTTGTTATTTTGGATCTTCTTAAAATATCATGGCTTAAAAATATTCCCTGAAAAATTTCAAGTGAATCTGACAAATACTTTCAAGTTATGAGCAAGGTACGTTATTTCCGGAACCTATTCAGAAATTATAAAACAGATTGTTACAAAAAAAACAATCTTACATAAATAAGAAGGAATGTATAGTTAGAGCATGCTATAATAGCAACTTTTTATCACTATGGCTAGATGAAAATGAGATGAAAATCCAAATGTGTCCAGAAGGCAAAGATTATTGGTGCTCTTAACAGCACCCTGAAGCAAAAAGGGAGCTTGCTACTTATACTCAAGATTATTCTCCCTAATCTCCTGAGGTTTTACAAGCTATCAAGCCAATTTATGAAGACCCCAATGTCAATTTACATTGAAGATGTGTAAGTGGATTCAATCAAAATAATGTGAGCTTCAACCAACTAGTGTGGAAAATATGCCCAAAAATGATAAGTGCTAGTTTTACTAGTACAAATTGCTACATAAGTAGCTATTAATATACTTAACGAAGGTACGAATTCAGTATTGAACACAATGAATGCACTGGGACAAAATAACGGATGTTGCACGTGAGAAAGTGGCAGAACAACATGCTAACAATAACATTCAAAAAGGTAGAATGCTATGTAAGCACTATTGTAAAACTTTGAACGCATTTTTCACAACACTATGTTTTTTGAACTGGTGATGACTGTGACTCAAAAGCCGCTCACCAGATCTCAATAATATTTATACAGCTTCTAGAAAACATGAAAAATATTCCCTGATCGAAGGATTTCTCGTTTTTCTTTATTTTGATTTTTTATAAGCAATTGACTGTCTTTTTTTTATTTTGAGGCCGCCATTTTTGTTAATTTCGATCAGGCACTAGTCCATCTATTCATAAAGGTAATTCTTTTTGTCTGATTGATTTTATATGAATTTCCAAGGATTTGTTATGGTCACCGCAAGGAAGTTCTGTTAACTTCACCAATACAATATGATATCTTTCAAATTATAAATCTTTCGTAAAATTTTGGTACTATACTCTAGTTTTACTTTTGTAAAATAAAATAAATTACTTCCAGAAGATATTATTCAATATTATCATTTTTGTATGTTCCTGACTACCCCTAACCCCTTAACAAAGTATGTATAGAATCAATGTAAAATAATTAGATATACTCAATTATATTAATATTCTTACTTTAAAAACATATCTGGCGGTTCAAACGACAATTTGACGGGTTCATTTGCTTTAATTAACTTATTGAAGCATATTTTGCACACATTCATTTCTGAAGATCCTTTTGAAGGAATTTTACATTTTTGTTTCAAGCACTTGCTGCAAAATGACATACCACAATTTGCACAGCCCAACTGAAATGAAAATATATTTCATTATATGGTCACTCACGGTCATGACAAAATATCTCACCTCTTTGTGAAAAAAGTTGAATTTGGTATTACACGTATTACATGCCATTATGCTACAATTTATGGTTAATTATTAACGATTTTGTTATCCATTTGAAATTCTACGTACAATTAACATTCATATATTTTAAGTAATACTCCAATTTTCGGCTGTTAACTTTACTCATTGGATTTTCAAAAATTTCATCATTCACCTATGACATTGACGTTACTGGTGGAAACTGGAATGATTCTCTGTAATGTAACAACCAATAATAAATTCTATTCCAATATACATGAAACACGATTTGCGTATGGAGACCACATTTTATGTTTAATTTAACCTAGCTCCACACCGTTTTCTTTTGAATTTCTTTGCCCGCTTCAGCAGGCGATTTGAGGACAGAGCCACAGCCTAACTCTACTTACAAGCCATGAACTAGGAAATCTGGCAACATCCAAGCTAGACCCACAGAAAGAGATGCTGTAATGGCGTTGTAATGGTTTCTGGTCATTGCTACTGAATAAATCGCTATTTAACGAGAGAAATAACATTCAAATCCAAAAATAAGTTGTGAAAAGTGCTATTGTTTCAAGTTGTGAAGAACAAGCAAAAGAAATTTCTCGCAAATGTCTTATCTAAACAGGAATATCTGTTGTGTTATAAGTTGTGATTTTTTTGGTTATACCTAGAGAGGTAGAAATAATACCTAACTTTTATCATCTCATAATTGTGTAAAAACAAAAATCTGCGTTTTAGTTGTTGTGCTGTTATGTGATGTATAGCGTGTAGAAAGTGCTACTGTGTTTTTTTCAGCTACAGACTAAGGAATACCTTTGAAATTTGTATGTAAATAGCTACCGATTACTGATGTTTTGATTGAGTAGTTCAGACATTAACAAAAGCGTTATTTGCTAGAATTGTTCCTTTTTGTGATTAGTAGAGTTACTTACCCTTTGTTAGATTTAGTAGTTATTTAGAACTAATCTCTTATAAGTCTTGTTCTTGATATTAGCACAAAAATTAACATGCCAAGTCATTGCTGTGTGCTTGGATGCAAGTCGAACTACAAAAGTTACCTCGAGGCCGGCGAACCACCAGTTTCTGTATTTCGTTTACCATATGATGGAAATCTAATGAATCAATGGCTAAAAAATATTTCTAGGGCATAATGGACCCCCACAAAATATTCTGTAGTTTGTGCCAAACATTTTCAAGCATTGAAGGAACGTTGTGAGAAATTGAATGAAGCCTTTGAAAACTCAGATTCAATTTGTAATTTTGTTGATTTAACATCCAATTATAAATAAAGATTTTAATATGTAAATCGTGGAATATAAAAACTTTTGAAACTAACAGCATTTTTTTACACTCTAGTTTTTCCATCCAACGTAACTGAATGTTCACAAATAAACAGTATACAAATTATTAATCAGATTTTAGTATATTCATATATGCATGTAAATGTTTTTATCAATGAAAATAAACTGTCTCCTAATGATTTAAAATGGATTTTACAACTGAAATTAACTAGATAGTCTCAACTGGAAAATTTGCTTGCTTGTTACAAATATGATATCAGAATCATTCTATTGTCCAAATTATTGTACACATGTCAATAAAGGTTTAAAGGAATTGACGCATTAAACTTACTCTCACCTGAGAATGAAAAATAATGTAATTTATAGCATATTGTCAATTCTAACTGATAAAGTGAACTTGTTAATATGCATACTAAAAAAACAATATTTTAATCGCTATAACTTAGACATAGTTCTTCTTAGAAAAAAAGTGTATTATTGATTTCTATAGATAATTGTATGATCTACAATTTTTGTTAAAACTATTTTTTTATACAAAGTACCGTTTCGCTGAAAATTTCTCTGAAAAGGTAATTATTAACATGTAGTAGACCGATGTTCGAAGACCGATCGGTCTACCGGTTAGAGCAGATGCGGTGTTGCCAAGTCCTAGTTCATGGCTTGTAAGTAGAGTTAGGCTGTGACAGAGCACCACAGAATTGACCATAGAGAATACATTGGATAACTTTATTCTGTGTTCTGAGAACTATAATAGTGTTACGAATTTACGGGTTCTTCAAGTAATTTTATAATGCCAATATTCCTAAAATAATTTATTAACAATGAACAAATATTAACACTCGTTTTTAAATAACAACACTGTCACTTTATATAAACATTGACAATACACATTAAGCTTAGAATTCCGAATTGCGTCAGCTATTGGTCGTTGATATACCCATTTCTATGCATTCTAGAACATTCCAGAATTCTTTGGTCGTGCCTACGACGGTTATCAACATTCTCGTCTTTTCTTGAAGATTCCATAAACTACAGAGGTGGCTTCAGGGCAAATCTATCACATTGCCCCCCTCGTTCATTGTCTCGATCAGAATCTAACCTGTCTTCTGACGATAATCTTCCTCCTTGGTACTTCCCAGGTCTATCGAGATGAAATACTTTTGGCTTCGTCCTAGGGATGCGTTGGATTATGTATACGACATCATTGATTTTTTTATAACTTTGTATGCACCTTCCCAATTTTGGCACAGTTTTGGTGACAATCCCTTCTTCCGTTGTGGATTATACAACTAGATGAAATCTTCTGTGAAACCAGCTGAATTAGCTCTCAAGGCATATCTCGTCTTCATGCGGTCTGTAGCCACAGCTATCTTATCACGAACTTGCTCATGTATATTCCTTAGATGCAGTCTCAATTCATCTGCATAAGAGTTCACATTTTTCTTTGTTGGTTCGGGATAAGTTAGTGATAAGATAGTTGTGGCTGCAGACCGCATGAAAGCGAGGTATGACTTGAGAGCTAATTCAGCTGGTTTCAAAGCAGGATATTCAGCCTGGTTGTATAATCCACGACGGAAGAAAGGATTGTCACCAAAACTGTGCGAAAATTGTGAATGCATACAATGTTATAAAAAAATCATTGATGTGTTTTACAGGATTCTACGCACCCCTAGGACGAAGCCTCATCCTTGGACGCCTGTCAGCCTAGGATCATCCAAGGCTGACAGGCGAAGCGAACGGATATCTACCAAGAGAAGCTACTACTTCCCAGCAATCGGAAACCGAGACGACATAGGCCACGCCCAAGTGAACAAGTTCTTTTCAGAACTCTCTTATATTTTGTAAGAGCAATTATTATTGATATTATCTCTTTCAGGCATATTAAATTATGGGAAAGAAGAGAAAATCACAGTCAACCCGGCCTATTCAGAAAATTGCCCACGTTTACCTGAAACAAAAGTGAAGAACATCTCAAGTTCCGACAGTTCAGACCTTTCCGATTTTTCTGATTCAGAAATGGAAATTGAGTATTCGTCAAAATCACGAAAAGAAGAGCTTTTATCCAAGAAACGAATCTACATGAAGGAAGATAAAGCGACTAGCTCTACCTCTTCAGACAGAAGACCGATAAAGAAAAACAAGATCATAATAAGTACACCGACCAAGTCCATCAAATCTGAGAACCTGAGAAATTCCGACCTTTCGGAAATACCGATGGAAGTAGGTACCCCGAAAAACTGTCTAGTCGCCGGCAATCCCGATCCCATCGAAGACGGACGTCCAGAATACATACCAGGCCTTAAGAGACCTGAATACCGAAGACGGCCCTCAAATAGATAAAGAGAAGAATCCAAAAATCCCTCCGATTATCGTCAGGGATACAACGAATTGGTGTAAACTCACTAAAGCGATGACGGCGATGAAACTAAACTATTCTAAAACCAGAACAGTAAGTGATGGCATAATTATCAATCCTTGTACTGTTTCAGATCACAAGGGAATGACAGCACTGTTAGAAGCCCGGAAGGTACCGTTCCATACCTTCCGATTTCAACAAGAAAAGCCGTTAAAAGAGGACATCAGAGGACTTCCCATCACAATGTCTCCAGAAGACATTATCGAAAATCTTAAAAGACAAAAATACCCAGTAATCTCTGTTTTCAGAATGACAAACTACCAGAGAGAACCAATGCCTCTCATCATGGCGATACTTGAAAATACACAGGAAGGTAAGAATATCTTGTTCAAACTTTCACAGGTCAACTATCTCCAGGTCAAGATAGAATTACCTAGACCGAGAAAGACGACCAGCCAATGCCACAGATGTCAATGATTTGGACACGGACAGTCGAAATGTTTTGCCCCAGAGAAATGCGTGAAGTGCGGCGGAACTCACAGAAGTGACACCTGCACCAAACCGAAGAGTGAGCCAGCGAAATGCGCAAACTGCGGACGCCCGCACTCTGCGAGCTACCTAGGATGCCCAAGATTTCCGAGGAAAAAAAAACCAAACACGAAAATGTTAACCGTCGAGCGATCGACGGTCAAACATAAACCAGACTCGCAAAAGTCGCAAGTACGCACGACCATAAGCCACGCCCCCAAGATGAAAAATCAGAAACCCGAGGAATCGAAGTTTCAAGTACGCACGGGCATAAGCCACGCCCACAAGACTTCAAAACAAGAATACGAGGCTCGAAAGCCTCGAGAAAGAAACTGCAAACGAAGACAATCTAAAATCAACGAGGGGACTCACGGACATGAGTACCGACGAGTTGAAGAAAACTCTACGAGAACTGACCGAAAAATTCTACGAAACCGTAGAAGAGAACAACAACAGCGTACCAATCCTAGCATGTGTAATTGCAGGCTTCAGAGAACTATTCGCACAAATTGCGAAACTTGCCAGGATGATTTCAAGTGTGCAGCAGCAAAAGTCGTAAATCTCATGGTAATAGTAATCCCTCTCAGAACCAGAGTGACTTTTCCTAGAAAAGTTGTTCGAACTCCGAGTGTATCCTTATCCTTCCTGCACCAAATCCGTAAAATACGTCCCTTACGTCCCCTTTCTTTTTAGAGCGCCGCGAACGCGAGAGATAGCAACACTTATAATCAAAAAAAAAAAAAAACAGCAAATCCAGTCGCTCGAACGCCTTCGGTAGTGGCAGCTGCTGCATGCCTACGGGTCGTCTTATTGTTTTGTTCTTTGTTTTATTGTTATTGTCTTGTTATTTGTTGAACTGCTTTGAGAAATACAAGAATTCTTCAGAATGATGTTTACGAAGACCAGGAAGAAGTTGTGTATGAAGATGGAATTCCGAACCACGTTTTTTCGCATCAATTACACTCTCATTTCAAAACTATTGCACTTATTGATATGAACCATACGGCATTTTACTCTTTAGATGTCTGGCTATGGCCTCAAGCAGAACCAGAAATATTCATTATTATTTAATAAAAGTTATGAGCAATTAAAAGTGAAAAAAAGGGGAAAAAATTCAAATGTCTGCCATTTTGTTTTTTTTTTCATTGAAAATGTTTCTTTCTGCTTGAGGTCATATTCAATTCGATATAGAACATGAAA
The DNA here is from genome assembly GCA_030704895.1 of Henosepilachna vigintioctopunctata. Lineage (NCBI taxonomy): Eukaryota > Metazoa > Arthropoda > Insecta > Coleoptera > Coccinellidae > Henosepilachna > Henosepilachna vigintioctopunctata. Next base: position 139,780 of record JARQZJ010000150.1, on the reverse strand, counting down.
CCGTTTTGTTTTTTGTTTTCAGAGAATTCTTTTCCAAGAAATGATGTCATTCATCTCCGATTCAGATGAGTTTCAGCAGCCATTTTCAGGACCGCCATTTTCTGTGGTAAAAGTTTTGAAAATGAGTCACATTGTTAACTCATCCAGCAATACAATCTATACTCCTACAATCGATTACTCTTGACTGTGGTCCTATATACGAATTATAATATGTACGGGGATTTTTTAAGAGTTAATTTCTTCAGGTTGTGGCATTGGTTGGTAATGGCAACCAAACGTCATATGTCAAAGTGAAGAGTTTTTAGTATACTCTGCCATTTCATCATGAAAATACTTACAAACGAGCAACGATTGCAAATTGTTGAAATTTACTATTAAAACTCATGCTCTGTGAAAATTATGTCTCGTTTGTTACGACCGAAAAATCGTGTTCAGCGATGAGGCTCATTTCTGGCTTAACGGATATGTAAATAAACAAAACTGTCGCATCTGGAGTGATAAACAGCCACATGCCATACAAGAATTACCTATGCATCCCGAAAAAACGACAGTTTGGTGTGATTTATTGGCTGGTGGCATCATCGGTCCATTTTTCTTTAACGACGGCCGTGGAAGAAACGTTATCGTCAACGGAGAACGATATCGAGCCATGATACGCAACTTTTTTTTGCCCCAATTCGCCGAGTTGAACTTGGTTGACTTGTGGTTTCATCAAGACTGTGCCACATGCCACACAGCTCATGAAACAATGGACATGTTGAAAGATGAATTTAGTGAGCAGCTTATCTCTAGAAATGGCCCTGTGAATTGGCCGCCAAGATCATGCGATTTGACGCCTTGGGGTTATGTAAAGTCGTTAGTGTATTTGGACAAGCTGAACACGATTGAAGCCTTACAGGATAATATAACACGGTGCGTAATTCGCGGAATACAGGCCGAAATGCTCGAAAAAGTGACGCAAAAAGAAACCTTCCGAATGGACCATTTGATACGGAGCTGCGGACAACATTTACATGAAGTTATCTTTAAAATGTGAATGGCAAAGGCCAACTTATCAATTTCAATAAAAATGTGGATTATGTAATGCAAATTCAGTGTTTTATTCGATTTAAAAAGAAACTGCGCTTAAAAAATCACCCTAAAATACGACTTCTTTTTTGAAATAAGAAATATGTGAGTTGTGTTTATAGAGCCTACTCCATATATTTTTACGAGAAATACCTTTACTCTGTTTCTTGTTACTAATTCTCCGTCTTGATGTTGTTTATCTTTTATCCACTTAATAATTGATGAGGCCGATACTTGATGTAAATCGATAAACATAATAAAACAATTGTTAAACTGATTTACACATATATTAGAAATAATACTGCATGACGTACGTTTCGATGAGATTCGCCTTTTTCAAATGCTACGTGCAGACTAATGACAATTTCTCGAATACATACAATATATAAACTTAAATACAAAGAAAACAGGTAGATAACAGGTAGAAGGGATGAATTCATACTGAACTACTATATAGTAAACTAAGTAATTTTGAAAATATTCAGAAGGGGGCTTGAGGTATGATCGATTTGGCTGTTCAAAATGTTGCCAGAATATTTGTATTTATTAATTTGAAGTGATTCTAACAAATTAAGCTTCATTCCCTTGTTTGCGGTATTCAAAATTTCAAAATCGGAATTGAATATATGATTTTCATTAATTAAATGATTTGCATAATGAGAATCTGTCTTCTGATTATCAAAGCTCCGTTTATGTTCCGAAATTCTTATTTATTTAAAACTTCTAAACGTTCTACCAATATAAAACTTATCACAACTACCACAGTTAATTTTATATACACCGGATTTTTTATTTTTGTTGACTTTAGATTTGTTATTTTTGATATGTTTTCCTAAGTTATTTTCAGTACGGTAAGCAATGTGGATGTTATACTTAAAAAGAAGAGATTTGAGGTTTTCACTGGACTTACCGATGTATGTAAGACTGTTATAGTTGATATTGTTTTTGACTAGGGGATAAACCAAACCAATCGCCTTTTTGAAGTTTTTCTTCAATATCATAGATATATGATATTAAAGAAATTTATTTTCTTTAATATAATAGATAATATATAATATAATAGATAATAAGTACATCTTTAATTGCTGTCAACTTTCTTGCAATGTTCACCTTCCTTATGGTACAGAAAACATTTTCAGGTTGGCGACATTCTACGTTGTATTTTGCTTGTACAGTTTGAGTGAATTTTGAGTTTACAAAGTTTCATTTCGCTTATGTCAGATGTGGTTTCAAATGTATTACACTCTTGATCATCTAAAATATTCCACAAAGTATTGTGTAAGGAAACGATTGCCAAACCATTGACGACACATTAATCGATTTTTTTTGCAAACGTGTAATGTTTCTTCAATAATCAAATATATCAATAATGATATATCAATAATCAAATTTTGCATTAAATCATTTTGAATAGAATATAATATTATAACTAAGTAGTGTACATAAGATAGTGGGATGTTCTATTCAATAACTGTTCACTCACTGATTGAATAACAATATTTAAAATTTTCTCATAATGTAATATAAAATACGCAGGACGACGTTTCGAAGTACTACTGCTTGATAAAGAGTGCTGCATTAATACTCAGTATTAATCCAGCATTTGATAAAAAAGTAGTACTTCGAAACGTCGTCATGCGTATTTTATATTAAATTTTGAGAAAAAATTTTAAATATTGTTTTATTATGTATTAATCCAGCATTTGATGAAGAAGTAGTACTTCGAAACGTCGTCATGTGTATTTTATTGTAAATTATCAGAAAGTTTTAAATATTGTTTTATTATGGATATTAATTTTCTCCAAGTATCGGCCTCATCATATATCGATCTATGTTTACTACATTTCTATGATATATACCGTGAAAATACATATTTGTTTAAAATGCACTGCATTCAAATGATAAAAAATGACGTGTAGAACAAAATCCAGAAAATTTAAGTATTAATCCTATTCACGAGTAACCAAAAAAGTTTTTACACTAAATAAAAAAATTCTCGGAATGAAAAATTAAAGTCCAGTGCCTTGTTTAGTATAGAGTGGCAGACTGTAATATTTTTGTTTCCACTTTTCGTACAACAGATTGTCAAAAAACTACAATGAAATTAAAATTTAAAAGAGCTCTTACTATAGCTGCTTTTTTTTTGTTGATATTGATTGTATTAATGGTTTATACATTCAATAATTTCACTGATATTTATGGCCGTAGAAAATTATCTATCGCAGAGGATTTTCAAGAGGTATAGTCATTTTTAGTTTTGATAATTTGGAATATTAAATTTATATTGGAAATTGAATGCTAATGTTAAAGTATTTTAACAGTTTTGTCATGGTCACCTGATAATAAATCCAATAATAGGTCCAATAATAAATCCTGTCTCAATAATGCAATGTTATGATGTTTCTAATGTACCATTTTTTAAAGATTATATTTAGTTTTGGTAAATCTTAGTTTTAAACTGCTTAGTAGAAGTAGAAAAAATTACTTATTCATTTTAATCTGATGAAATATGAAACTTTTAGTTTAGTCTGATGTAATTTTTAGATATAGTAATATATTTAGTATGTACTCCTATTATCGTACTTATATGAAAAATTATTTGGTATAAATAATAATTTCAGAATAAATGGTTGCATTTTGAAAACCGAATAAGGCAATTAGAAAATGGACTTAATGAACATCATGAAGCAGTTAATCAAATACGTCTTGCTATGAAGAATATAATTTCATCTTCTGTACCTTCTTCTGTACTGAAACCCTTTAACCAAACGTCTGGAAGAATATATGGCGTTCAGACAAATTTGCAGCCAGAATCGGAAATGATCTATGAATCTGATTGTTCCTTCAGAACTACTGTAGAATCTAATTCTGATATCAGTATGTTAGATGTTTATGAGCAAAATGGTTTTGAAAATAAAGATGGAGGAGTATGGAAACAAGGATGGAAGATTGAAATAGATGAAAAAGATTGGAATAGAAATAATATTTTAAAGGTTACAACGACATTCTTTAATGATTTTGTTTACATATATACACAGGCTTTTCTTTTATTTAGGAGTTATTTATGTGTGGAGAACCATTAGTTATTGAGATAAAATAAGTTTTGGAATGAAGCTAATTGATGCTTTTTTTTTGAGAATATTTTCAACTTACTCATATCCTATTGTAATGGAATTATAATGAAATTTGCATTTTAAATTATAATACATCTTTATCCTCTCATTTTATTTGGATTTTAAGTAAGAAAACTGAGGTGAGTTAAGGAATACATCTTTTTGGCTATTTTTAATTCATGTGAAAATATATATTTCAAAACAAAATTTTAGTAAGTTTAATAATTTCTCATTTTCTGAAGTATTGTGGAGATACCAATTGAAGAATTGGAGTAAAGGTTTATAATAGATAATAAGAAATTTATTTAATCTTAATCTTTTCTTGAAATATATCAGTTTTCATATCTAAGTGAAAAAGACAAAGAAAAAGGTGCGTTAACATGGCCTAAAATAAAAATTCAATCAAAATTAATTCTGTAAGAAAATATTGCTCCATAATCTCAATTCCAAAATTATTTTAAGGTAATAATTGATTTTCTGTTCTTATTAGTGGTATTAGTATTCTTCCTTGATATTAGAGATTCTTTTCTTTGATACTTTTTGAATGTTATTGAAATTCATAGCAGCTAACAATTTTTAGTGAAATACTAGCTCCTATG